>PVKB01000545.1:185000-345563 GCA_004027205.1 Ctenodactylus gundi | reverse complement strand
GGCGCAGCCTCGCCGGGCGCTCATTGGCCACCAGCTCAGAGTGCGGCGCCTATTGGCTGGGAGGTGCCGTCCGTCGGCAGCAGCAGGGTAGTGCGGCCTGCTCCGGGGGCCACGTGGGGGCCAGCTCGCGGGGGTACCGTAGCGTGGGCTAGGAGAAGCAGGCGGGTGGGCCGGGATGCCTCCAGCCGCTGTCCGCAGCCCGGCCCTGCCCTCTAGTCTGCGTCCGCTCGTCCCGGCCGAGCAAGGGGCTACGGGACGGGCACGCGGGACGGGAAGCGCGCGCTGACGTCTGCGTCGGACCGTGGGACGTGCTGGCTGGGGGCTCCGAGCCCTGGGGTGCGGATGTGGGCGCAGGCGCTGCATTGTCGGGCAAGGGTTACGTTGTTGCTGCGCGCAGCTGGAAGAGAAGCGTGAATAGAATGTATCATTGGCCGCGTCCGCAGATTTGCCTCTTCGTTGGATTTGAACAGAGTGCATGGTTAGTCGGGGTGCAACGAGAAATTTTATTTACTTGAAAGGATCACCGCAGCCAGCGATTTAACAAGCTGGATCCGGCTGTTTTCCATTAGATTTCTCGAGCTCCTAGCGGATGGTCGTCAGATAAGAAAGTTCTAAAGGAGTTTCCGAATTTCCCAGCACTCTCCAGGAAGAGACTCAACACATGCATATTCAGCCTCAAAACAGAATGGCATTTTTTTTTTTTTTTTGTCAAACTGGGTACTGCACCTTGAAGGGTGGGCGGGAATGTGCCTTTTTATTTAAGAAAATGTCAGAGAACTTCTCAGAATCCCATTAAGCATGGTAATTACTAAATATTAAATGCTAAATGCTAATTTCTCTACACGCAGTTTGAATGCCAAAGACAGATGAAACAGGTATGCGCTACGCGTGACAGTTCTGACGGGCGCTTGCAGCCTCTGCCTGGAATGGGAGCAAGCTCCCTGTATCTCTAACTAGGCTGACTGTACAGTGGTTTTTTGTAGGTACAGCTGTAAGCCTTGGAGCGACAGTGTATCCTGACTGACCTTAAGCTTCCTTTAAGGGGATAGGTAAGCCAAGGCAATTAAAGAATTGCTAGGAAACAGCACCCTGGGACCTGTTCCAGGGCCCTGACAACAGGAAAGGATCATATAATGACTACAGCGAGTTGCTATGTCCAGTTCCCACCAGTCGGTTTGGGTCTGGCCTGTACTTACACAGGTGTTTGTGTTAGGTCTGTCCTCCATCAACAGCCTATCTCTGGGTTACATAGAATTGCCTTTTTACCCGTCCGTGGGCCCTGAGCCACAGTGGCAGCTCCAAGAGGCCAGGGAAGGTGTCTCTAGCCTGCAGACTGGACTAGGGGCAGAGGGCGTGTGTGACCTCAAGGATCTTGTGGATTGGCTCTCTTGGCTTCCACTGAGATGGCGGATCCCACCCCACCTGCACATGGAGGGAAGCTGCACTAGTGTGTCCTAGGTGAGGGAGACTGTGGGTGACTTACTCAGACTTCCTGTGGAGGGAAACCCTGGCCTTGACCTCCAGTTAGAAGGTGGCAGGAGTTACATATGCCTTCAAGAAAACAGCCCTAGCTGGGTGGGGCCTGCTGGCACAGGCCTGCAATCCCAGCACTCGAGGCTGAGGCAGGAGCCCAAGCCTGGCAACTTGGGGACTTAATGAGATGCTGTCTGAAAATAAAAATTCAAAAAGGGGCTGGAGGAATGGCACAGCGGCTGAAGTGCTTGCTTACAAGTGCAAGGCCCTCAGTTTGATTTCCCAGCATCACATAAAGCCAGGTGTAGGAGCGCACACCTGTAATCCCAGCACTCGGGAGGCTGAGGCAGGAGGACTGCCATGAGTCCAAGGCCAGCCTGGGCTCCATAGTGAGTTCAGGACCACCCTGGGCTACAGAGTGAGACCCTGCCTCAAAAAACAACCACCACCAAAACAAAAAGGGACTGGGGACAAGTAAAAGAAATTGTAAACAAGTAACCATTGGGTCAGATTTAAGAAATTCAACACTCCATTAATAAGAATCTTACAAAAAAATGTGGTGGTACACAAATGTACTATTACTTGGGAAGGTGAGGTAGGAGGATCACAAATTTGAGGCCAGCCTGAGAATTAAGTGAGAGTCTACCTCAAAAAAAGCCGGGAGGTGGGGGTGCATTGGAGGGATAGCTCAGTAGCTGGAGTGCTTGTGTAGCAAGAAGACCCTGGGTTGGAGTCCCCCTGAACCACATAAACTAGGCAGGGTGGTGCATTTCTGTCATCTTAGTACTTGGGAGGCTGAGGCAGGAGGATTGCTGTGAGTTCAAGGCCAGGTTGGGCTACACAGCAAAACCTGTCTCAAGGAAAGAAAAAAAAAGCCTAAAAGGAAATATAAGTCAAAGGCATCTCCATATGGTGGGATAATAGATTAAATTTTTGTTCACTTTTTTAAACTTTTCCTGCTGTGAGGATGTTACTCCTTTTGTTTTTTGAATACTGGCAATGTGTACTAGAAATGCTAGGCAGGTGCTCTACCGCTGAGCTACATCCCAGGCCTAATGTATGACTTTCATAGTCAAGAATGAACAAAAATAATTTTTTAAAGGAAATACGAGCAGAATGGATCAAGCTGCCCAGAAGCCTCAGCTGCTAGAGGGAGGGCTGACCACTTCTCTCTTGCAAGTCCCACTAGGTCCTCTGATTTCTCCAGAAATCACAGGAAGCCCTGAGGATGCAATCCTCTTAGTGTGACGGTTACCTGAACAGGGAGGACCTGCCCCTGGCTAGAATTTTGGTGGAAGCAAAAGAAAAGAACCAGCTTTCTTCCAGTAGGAATTAGTTTTAATGATTTAAAAATGGTCTGTACAAAATTAGCACCACCATTTGGTGCTTCCAGTCTGTGAGTTCCAAGGTCTCTTCTGACACTATCTCTTTGGCCAGCTGTACCTGAAGCCTCTGCAGAGACAGAACGGAGATGAGGGTTATTTCTTCCACGTGGCTGGGGTTTCTCAGCTGCCTTATAAGATATGCAAATTTCCATTATGTAGAACTCAGGTCCTAGAGGACTGAGCTGGACAGCAGCGTGGGGCCTACACGTGTGCAGCCAGGAGTGACAGCTGGAGACAGCGAGGGGTCAGAGGGCTGGCTGAGCTTGGTGTGGTCCTAAGGCAGCGCAGCGGTCCATCCTGTCACACCTCGGGTGAGGGCCTGACCTCAGGGTCTGCTCTTGGACTTTCACACGTTTAACTGTCGCTCTTTTCAACAACAACGACGACCCGTTTGCTGACTGATTTCTATCCTTAAGAGACAGGCTGGTCTAGGAGACTGCTACCTGTGTGCTACGAGGTGACTCCCGGAAGCCACAGGACTGGGAAAAAGCTAAGAATGACAGGAAGTTGAGTCCTGAGGGGCAGTGAGTGACCAGATGATATGTGACATAGAACAGATCGCGCCCCTTCCTGTTCCCTGTGACAGAGGGCCTGGCTGTGGAGAGGGCCTCCTCTTTCCAGCCAACACCCTCTCAGCCGCACTCTGCTGCTGTTCCTGAGCAGGGCAGGACCCTTCCTGCAGGGCTCTTAGACCTGGCCCTCACCACATACCTGTCTGATTTTCCAGTTGGAAAGGACATGCTTTTACTTCCCACTGACTGCTTAAGTTTTCTGGCTGCAATGCATTTCTGAAAAGATAAAAGCCAATTAAGCTGGGTAACCATTTTGACTACCAGACACAGCAAATTCTCCCTGAGCTCGGACGGCAGTGGAGACTCGAGCCCTGCAGATCTGTCTCGGATTTTCTGCAGCTGTTCACCACTGCACATTTCAGAAGGCAAGACCAAAGGACAGGCTGAGCTAGGATGGGCAGGAGGGCACCACACAGCCCTACCCCACATGCCCGGCATGCCTAACATGGACCTGTATGGGGCAGGCAAAGGAGTGTTTTACCTGCGGCTGGAATTTCCACAGTAGAGAGTAATATTACCCTTTAAGGTACATGCCAAGTTTTTTTTTTTTTTTTTGGGGGGGGGCGCTAGGGTTTCATTCTATAGTCCAGGCTAATTCTAAATTGACACTGTAGCCCAGGCTAACCTTGAGTTCACAGCAACCCTCATGCCTCAGCCCCACAAGTGCTGGGATTACAGGTGTGTGCCACCATGCCTGGCTTATATAGTGCTGGGGAATCAAACCCAGGGCACTGTGCTTGTTGGACCACTGGACTACATGTCTAGTCCCTATGTGGCAGTTCTGATGACTCATTTTTAACTACTGGGCTGGGTGCATCTAGGGAATGATGCAGGGAAAGGGCTCCTAGCCGGTCCCCGGCCGAGGAAGCACCGCAAGCACACGGACACTCAGCCGAGCAGGCATGCCGAGCAGGCATCCTCCTGGGAAGCCACCCCAGACCCACCAGGTCCACATCCTACCTTGCCCTGTGCGGCCTGCTTGTTGGGGTCAAACTGGGAGGAAGGTTTGGATTTGCTGTCTCCTGAAAGGTAAGAAATGAGAGGTCAACACTTACCTGCCGAGCTGACATGTGGTACAGGCTCTCCAGACTTGCAAGGGGCAGGGCCCAGAACTTAGCAAGTGTCAGGTGCCAGCGTGCTGCCCCTTTATGTGATTTCAAGTGATGTGTTATGTTCCCAGCTGGCTCCATACAGCCCCGTTTCTCACCAGTGTGTTCCTGGCTACTAGGGTGAGGTTTGTTTATATCAGGGTGATCTGATTGTCATGGTCAGTGACTTGGTGTGGACTGTCCTGCCCCAAGTCTTTCCTTCTCCAAGGGCTGTGTTACTCTGGAGTCCGGAGTGCAGCTTGGGGCCTTTCCAAGCAGACAGTCTCTCGCGTGAGTTTCAGGGGTTTCAACACACAAGATAGTTACGTGTGTGCTGGAGGGGGCTGGGCTGGGGGGGATGTGATTCTAGTAATTATGAAGGGGATGAATCTGCTGGTCCCATGGAGGACATCCTCTTGAGCCCCACAGTGGCTGCTGACAGGTCATTTCAGGGGAGGAGGGGGCTGATG
This sequence comes from Ctenodactylus gundi, assembly GCA_004027205.1. Lineage (NCBI taxonomy): Eukaryota > Metazoa > Chordata > Mammalia > Rodentia > Ctenodactylidae > Ctenodactylus > Ctenodactylus gundi. The sequence continues at coordinate 340,575 of PVKB01000545.1, read as the reverse complement.
TACGTGTTACTGGCCAGTGCCTCGTCCTAGGCAGAGTGCGCTGCCTGAATCCTGCTATCTTCACTCTACAGCCTCCTCCCACCTCCCGCTGCCAGATGTCCCCTTATGGGGTCCAATTCTAGTCCTCACCAGCAAAAGCCTTGAAGTCCGATTGGCTGTAGTCGTAAGGGGTAAAATCTTTTTCTGATGGATCAGGGTCCTTTGGCTTCTTGGAAATTTTGAGCCGTTTCTTCTCTTGCTTCTGTTCTATGGTCCTTGGGTCACTTGTCCGTTCTCTCTTCTTGGCAGCGTTTTCTAGCTACAGGGTGGGCACCCAGGAAGGGAGGCGTGCAGTATGTGAGGGGAGGAGGCTCTGCTGACTCTGGTGTGGGGGGGCACCCTTGTCTGAAATTCTTGGGGCCAATGGGGCTTGGATTTTGGAATTATCTGTGTAAATTCATGAAGTATCGGGATGGTACACTTATTAACTTATATACATAGCCTGAAGATTATACAATATTTTTAAATGATTTTGTGCATGAAACAAAGTTTTGTGGCATGAAATTTTCCACTGGTAGTGTCATGTGGGTGCCTGGACAAAGTTTTGGATTTTGTCCCAGTAGTTGGGAGAGGAGTTGTGGGTATCTCAGCAGCTAGAACTTAAGGACAATCACATGTGGCCAGTGTCAGCTGGAACAAGCTCCTGACTGGACAGTTACATCAGGCCATCTAAGGTAGGCAAGTGTTAGGAATTCTAGAGTGCTGAGGAGGTGGGGAGGATGGAGCGACCCTTAGGCAGAGTGGCACACTTAGGCCCTTAGGCCTTCCCTGCCACTGTTTACCACCAACACAGTGGAAGGCATCACCTGGGGGCAAGATCTCGGAGTGCTTGAGTTGGGGGCAGGCACTGGTGATGAGTTAGGCTGAGCTAGAAGGCAGACAGTATTTAGTTTGAACCCTTCCTTCTGCAGAGTCAAGGAAAATCCTGACAGTGATAAGGGGCATCCTGTTGCCAAGAAGAAAGGACAGCAATCCAGCACCTACCACAGCCTGCTGTCGCACAGACACGGCCTGCTCCGCTGTGGCTTTGTACTCTTCCTTTGCCTTTTCCCGGGCAGCTGCAAGACAGAAGTGTCCATGGAGCTGCCAATCCCAGCCAGGTCTTAGGACTTGCCTTGCCCAGCTGCCCTCCTCCCCCAGCCCCATGCTCCACTCGCCTGCACCTGCACACCTGGCCTGGTACCCACCCTACCCTGCCTGTTGCTCTCCCCTGAATGCAGGCCAAAGAGCCAATGGCCTCCTGCCATCTCCCCAGGGGGTTCAGTGGGATCACAACCCTCTACATCAGTGGTTAGGAATGTCCAGCCCGCGTGAGAAATCATTCGGTCCAGTGTGGCCCAGGCCTGACCAGAGAAGCAGTTTCAGCCATCACCTGGGGTGAGTTAATACGACCCTTGGCAGAAGAGAGGTTCCCCATGCCTGTTCCTCATCAAGTGCCAAAACCAAATGCCCTCCACGGCAAGCCGCCTCCTCTGCTGCCCCCCTTACTGACTGACATCAAGTCCATCTTTCCAGTTGCTCAAGACAAAACCCTCTGGCACCCACAGCTCCTTCCCTTATCTCATTCACCACCTCCAACTCATTTCCAGGTGCTGTTGGCCTTACCCTGGGATGCATCCAGGTTCTGACAACTTCCCACCACCTGCTCTGCCAGCACACGGGTCACCCAGACCACTGCCTTGGCTCCAGGCCGGCTTGCAACCTTCCCAGCACAGCAGCTGGAGCAGTCTCCGTGAGTACCTCTGCCTCTGCTCGGAGCTCAAGCCATCCTGTCCTCACGATGCCTCCCGTGCTGTCAAGCTAGTCCCCCACCATCTCCCCACCCCTGGGTTTACCCCACAGGCTGCTTGCCTCTCCTGAAACACGTCCAGCAAGCTAACCTCCCAGGGCTTGGGACTCACTGTGTCACTGGCTTAATCACTGCAGGTCTTTGCTCAGTGTCACATCTATCAGAAGCTGTCTCTCACTGCTGTCTAGAAGCACTCGTCCCACCCCAGGCCCCCCCATCTCTGTCTCCACATGATGCCTCCTGGCTGGGGCAGAGTGTGTTTACTGCCCACCATCCTTCCCTGAAGGCAAGTGCCACGGGGCCAGCGCACTGTTCACTGCTCTGTGTGGCACTCTGCTGTACGACTGAATCACCAGACTAACAGGCCAGGGCTGTCCTTTAACAAACACACTGTGTCTATAAGGAAGTCAAAGCTACCTGTTTGCTCGGCTGCCTTCTTCTTGGCAGCATCTTTAGCTTCCTTCTGTACCTGTACCTGGCTGGCCAGCTTCCAGCGGTTGCTGATCTATAACAAAAAAAGACATGACGAAAAGCTCCAGACTCAGCCACCCCGGTGTGCCACGGTTAATGAGCCAAGACAAAGCACACCAACCTAACACCGACACCCATTCTAAGTCATCAGCTTCAAACCTAGGGACACAAAATCCAATCTTCCGGATTTATTTACGGAGGACAAAGTACAATCGTATTCCAGACACTGGGCCGGAGGCTTTCGCATCCAGCATGTCATTCAGCCTCCCCCCCCCCGCCCCCCCCCAACCCTGGGACAAAGGTGCTGTCATCACCTTCTCTTAACAGAGGAGTCCCTGGAATGCAGCTCAGCAGTAGAGCATTTGCCGAGCATGTGTAAGGTCCTAGGTTCAATTCCCAGTTCTGCCTAAATAAATGAATTAATAAACTACTAATTTTACTGTACCAATGTTCATTTCTTGCCAGGTGTGATGGTGCATGCTTGTAATCCCAGCACTCTGGGAGGCCAAAGTGGGAGGAACCCAAGTTCAAACCCAGCACAAGCAACTCAGTGACTTAGTGAGACCCTGTCTCAAAAAAAAAAAAAAAAGAAAGAAAGAAAGAAAAGAAAAGAAAATCCTAAACAGGGCCAGAGGAATGGCTCAGCTAAGCACTAAGGCAAGTGCTAAGTACCCCATAAATTGGGTGTGGTGGCCCACACCTGTAATCCCAGCACTCCGGAGGCTGAGACAGGAGGATTGCCTTGAGTCCAAGGCCAGCCTGAGCTCCACAGTGAGTTCAGGACCAGCCTGGGCTGCAGAGTGAGACTGTGTATTTAAAAAACACAAAAACACAAAACCTAAACAAAGCCAAAAACCAACCAAACAAAAAGGCTGGTGGTTTAAGCTCAATGTGAAGGCTTTGTGTTCAATCCTTAGTACAGAGAGAGAGAGAGAGAGAGAGAGAGAGAGAGAGAGAGAGAGAGAGAGAGAGAGAGAGAAGAGAAAGTCTGGATAGCTTGCTCAAGAGACACAGTAAATGGTGTGAGGACTCAGGGGAGGTCTTCTGCAAGTCCCGTGAGTTTCTTCAAACCTGCTTTCAGCTGTGGCCCTGGATTACATGGGTGTGACCCACCACAAGCACACAGGGGACGAAGTTCTGTGCAACGTGCCACAGAGGGGAGGGAGGGCAGAGGGAGATACCCTGGCTCCCTCCTTCTAGAGCAGCTGCTAACCTCAGCACCAGGGCCAAGGCCTGTCAAGATATCACTGAATGGCAGAGCCATAATGCTGGGCCCAGGTAGCCAGTCCACCCTGTCACCACAGCAAATCCTTTCTTTAGGGAGAAAGGAGTCTTCTAGTGCCTGCACTGGCTCCCAGGAACAGGGTATGGGACCCACAGGAGGGCCATTCTTATCCCCAGTGCTGCTAAAAACAAACCCTATGGTGGAAAAGAAGGTGTCTAAAATGTAAGCTGTCAGCTTTAGGAGCCTTAAAGTGACATACATAGGCAAAAACACGTCAAGTTGTACATTTTATATGCGTGTACTTTATTATATATAAATTAAACCGCAATTAAATACCACAAAACAAAAACTATTTTTCTGGTGCTGGGGATGGAACCCAGGGCCTCACATATGCCAGGCAAATGCTCCACCTCCAAGCTCCAAACCAGCCCCAAACCTGCTTCTTAGAAGGTTTCCCAGGGCTTCTGCGAGCCTGACTGAAGTTCTGCCCCTTCCTAAAAGCACTGCTGAGGGAAGGAGAGCCCTGTTATGCGCTCTCAGGGGTTCACAGACATGGAGCGTGGCTAAACCAGAAACCTGCTTCAAAGAAGCAAGAAGTCCCCTCGCCTTAGAAAGTCACTGTTAGATGAGTCCACTTACTTCATATATTTTCGAGGACGGATCAAACTTTGCCGCCTGAGAGATGTGGGCCTGGTGTTCTACTGAAGGCAGGAACTGCAGGAGGGGAGACACCAGGGAAACCGCTGAGAGCCAGAGGCACACAGAAGGGCCGCTGTTGGTGCTGTGTCAGAGGGCCTCAACTCAAGAGTCCCACCTGGACACTGAGGGTGACCAACACACGGGACTCGGGTTTCCTCGCCCGGACCTGAGGCTCCTTCCACGTGAGACACACAGTGCAGAAGCCTCTGTGGCTCCTGCCAGCTGTGAGCGAGCGTGGCTGCTACTCACCATCCGGAATGGGTTTTCAAAGGACTCCATGATGCTCTGGGCTTTTTTCTGTGCCACTGTTAATGGAATCTTTCCATTTTCCTCGGCAGTGGGCTCCTGCAGGGACAGACGGAAACTGACTGTTTACGACCAGAGTCATGTAATGACAACAGGACAGAGGTTAGAGAACTGTGTTAATAAAAAAGCAAGTAGAAGAACTGTGTCCACAGTGGCTACATTTTCTTAAACTCTCCTGAGGACAAAGCCCTGTTAAACACCACACGGCAGGGGTGTGGTATTTATTTGCTTAATGAATGAATTCTGTGTCCCTACATCATGAGGCATGTGGTATCCTTCTCACTATTTTTTTTTAAAAAGCTGAGATGGGATCTCACCAAAAGGCCAGACTAGCCTCAAACTCATAGTCCTCCTGCCTCAGCCTCCTGAGTAGCTGGGATTACAAGTGTGTGCCGCTGCACCTAGGTCTTCTCATCATTTCACAGCATCTTGGTAAGGCCTGCTAAGGTTATGAAAGTCTTGGGAGCGTCTTATGGCTAATAGGAGCAGCTCTGCCTGCCCAAAAGCATGAGGTCTTGCCACCTGAAATTCAGTACTGTACATCTTTAGGGAAATCAATGAAATCATGCAATAAAATGTTGCTTTCCTAAAATCTGCACCATCCTCTTACTTAACCTGTAGCTATGTTCCCCTATAACAGAGCACAAGGAGACTCAACCTGCTTCAGATTAAAGATAGCCATCCATGTGAGTACAGTGTCAAGTTTATGCTAACACACTCAGTTGCTAAATCACCTCAGTAGCTCATTTTAACCCTGGAATCAGCTAGGTTCTTCCATTTTTGTTTTTCCTGTGGTACTGGAGATTGAACCCATGGCAAGCGCTAAGCAAGCACTTTACCACCGAGTTACAGCCTCAGACCAGGTTTTCCTGTTTTGTTTGTGGTACTGGGGACTGAGTCCAGATCCTTCACTCTGCTTCATTCCCAGCCCATTAGTTTTGAACAGAGATGTGGTCTTGCTTCTGTCACCCCAGCCCTGCCCTGCAAGGCAGCCAGCCCTTGGGGGTGGCTGATAAGAGAAGCCCTGGTGTGTTCCACAGACAGCTCCCCGAGTGCTTCTTTCTTCAAAACTGCTACAGCCTGGATCTGCAACGTTTCCTAAAAGCCTCAGGTATTTGGATGTAGCGGTGTCTCTTTGGAACTTTGGCTGAAAGGGGTAGATGCTTAGGGTTTGACCTGGAGAGAGCCTGTATGGCTGGGGGTGGAAGTCAGGGCTTGACACGTGAGGTCAGAGCTAGTCCTCTGAGCTATCCATCCAGCCCCACAGCCTGCTAGGTAAACCCAACGTGTACTCGGGGATCTCCATCACCTCAGGGGGCTGCCGGTGACTCACATTAAATAAGGTGATGACAGCTGTAGCGAGAAGGCACTGGGTATCCAACACGGGTTCTTCCTTTGGGTCGGTGAAGAGACTGGTCTGTTTCTGGACTGGCACAGATCCTAGAGACACAGAAGTCAGCAAGGTCAAAGCTATACAGGCTCTCCACCCAGGCAATAGGCCCACCACCTTGGGAGTCCAGAGGGCCTTGACTTTACCTGGGGTTGGGATGAGTGTGTAGCCATTTGGAGGGGCGTGGGAACAGTCATGAGGTCCAAAGAGAACATTCTCCAACCTCTGCATCAAAAAACCAAAAAGCCACACGTAAAACTCACAAGCAGGCCAGGGGCTTTTGGTCAGCAGTGCCTGCGCTGGCCCGTCAGGTTTGTCTCCGTTAACTCTGATGGCCCCTCACCGGGCCGGGAGTGGCGGCAGGTGGGCACCCTACCTCGGCACTGGGCAGCGGGCCTCTCTTCTTCACTCCAACTGCAGTTTCAGACTGCGGAGGAAAGAAGGAACGTGTGAGGAAGCTGTGCTGCCGTCTCACGCACGACCCCTGTACACAGGGCTCCTCCCCCGGGCAGCCTCTCAGCCGTCCCTCCGTCCCTCCCAGTGCCTGGCACGATTATCTGCTGCTTGAGAATCCTTGGCAAATCGAAGAACAGGGTTCTTTATGATGATGAGGCTTGCGTGAGGACTCCAAGGAACTAGGAAGGAGCAGGCGCTTCTCTGGTGGCCTAGCTGCCAGCATACTCCCTCCACTTCTCTACTTGGGCAAAAAGAGTGAGGAAAGGTCTCTCTCTCTCTCTTAACATATGTGGTGCTAGGGAAAGAACCTCCTATGAGGCAGGCAGGTGCTCTACCTCTGAGCACCACCCCAGGCCAGAAGACATCTTAACCATGGCAACTGCACATGTGTTTTTCCTCAGATTCTTCTTTAAGTCTTTCTTTCAAAAATTACAATATGATTTACCACATTCTAACATTACTACGCAGCCAACACATTTAAACTTATTCCAGTAACACAACAAATCAAGAGAACACTGACACTCTTTCATGGAATGAAGTGTTGCTCAATCACATCATGAAGTAAAGCCAATTAAGACATTTAAACAAAACAAAAACCCCAATGAGAACATGCAAATCTAATTTTAACCTGCTGCCTTACGCACATAGGCCACAAGTACAAACTGGAGACAGTAAGTAAAGCACCAGCAGAAAGACCAGGTCTGTTGGGGTCAGAGCTTCTGAGCTAAAACATTCCTTACCTTGAGCAGGGGCATCTCCCGGGCCTGCTGGATTAGAAGGTGCATCTCATTGATTTGCTGCCGGACGAGAGGCGGGACAGGGCTGCAGCAGGCTATGATGCCCTGGGGCTCCCTAAAGCAGGAAACACACACAGACACACACACACACAAACAATCACTACAGGTGCGGCAGAGCGGCGGGGCTCCTAGCAGGGGCAGTGACAGCAATGAAGGGTGCTGACAGATCCTGGGCTGGAGGAGTAGCACAGCAGTCAAACGGTTAAAGTGCTTGCCTTGCAAGCCCAGGGCCCTGAGTTGATTCCCCAGCACCACATAAACCTGGGCATGGTGGCGCATGCCTATAATCCAGGCACTTGGGATGCTGAGGCAGGAGGATTGCCACAGTCTAAGGCTAGCCTGAGCTCCATAGTGACATAGTTCACGGCCAGCCTGGGCTACAGAGTGAGAAAAAGAAAAAGAAAAAAAAAAAGAAACAAAAAAGAGAAAACAGATCCTATCGATCCTATCGGGGCAGCCCAGGCCAGCCGCCTACACCCGGCTCCACTCACAGGACAGGACTCTCGGTCCGCTGCTCTGAGCTGACTGTGCAGAGACAGAGGTGGAAGGAGCACCGCCTCAGCACTGCTGATCCTCACTCCTGCAGGGAGGCGACACCAGCCAGCGGATCTCATTCAACTAACATCACAGCGCACTTAAAATTAGGAAGTCTTAATTTGGAAGGAAGGACAGATGAGAAAATTTTAAGATTTTTTTTTCCTCCATTAGTGGATGCCCTAGGCTTAGAGATGTACACTGAACCTACCTGACATAAGGTTTTATCATTTCAATATTCCCATTCGGGTCTTAGCTCTCACATGGCAGCCCTCAGGAATAAATTCTCAAGTCCTCACACTTACTACCTTCCAAGCGCAGAGCATTAATGTTCTCAAGAGCAGCCTGGGTAACAGCTATGGGCAAAGCCTGACTCCAAAGGACGCACGATCTAAGGAGGACCAACGCTCTGACTCACTTCGGCAGCTCTTCAGCTATCTTTAGCATCATATGGTTTGGCAGGACGTATCTGGAACAAAGCACATAACAGGACCCGTTAAAACTGAGCTAGCATATTCTACAAAATGCTACAGCATGGGAGACAAAAACAGCCTTCATGGCCAAAGGAACAAGTCCCCATCTCCTGTGCTCAGACCTGCTCAACTAGAAGGAAGTATCAGAGGACCCTCAGGTGCCCTACCCGTAACTCTCGTCTTCCCGGCGAGCTGTTTTATCCCTCCAGGCAAACAGTAGCTGGAAGGCCGCCAGCTGCTGAGAGTTGAGGTGTTTCTTTTGCTTCCGGTACAGTTCAAGGTAGGACTCATCCGTGAAGAGAGGTTTGACGAATTTCTGCAAAATGAGAGGGAATATTCTAGGCCAATGGAATCAATATTGTGTCTGGGGTTCATCAAAAACAGGCTCATGCCATAAAGAACAAAGGTAGGAATTAAAACCTTGTCACCAGCAGGGAGCTTGCATGCGGGGGTTTGTGTGGCTCTGGCAAGGCTGTACCTTGAGGCAGATGTCCCTACTCCGCTGCCACACCACGTGCAGCTGGACGGGTTGATCGTTGCCTCGTTCCCACAGCTCCAGCCTCATCCTGTCATAGATGTAGAGGAGGTAGTGCGTGTCGTCGCGGGCATAGTTAAGCATTTCCTCTGGGAGAGGGCTGGAATGGCAGCAGAGAACATGGCTTCAGGGACTGCCTAGGAACAGCAATCCTATGTGCCTGCTTGGTGGGCACTAGGACTTTCTCACGTTCTTCCGGTTTCAAAGATCTGTTCGCAGCAAATACTACAGTTACACAAACTCTTCTGCACCTTGGTATGACAAACCATTACTTTAGAAGCTGAGTAGAAAAGGAGGCAGGTGACGACGTAGTTAAAATAAGGGTATCCGGGGGTGACTCTGAGCCTCGCTGTCTGCCCTTGGGCAGGTTCCTTAACCTCTCTGAGCTACTGCTCTCACCTGTGAGATGGAGACAAGGGCTTTGTTGGCTCCTGTGAAGATGCGAAGATGACACAAAACATCTCTGCAGCACTTAGTCCAGTGCCTGGAAGAGGGTCAGACTTTTTTTTTTTTTTTTTTTGGATGGTACTGTGGACCTAACTCAGAGAACACTAAATTACCTCCATAGCACTTTAAATTTTTTTTATTTTTAATTTTTGTGGCAGAATCTCTGCAAGTCACTAAATTGCCCAGGCTGGACTCAGACTTGTGATGCTCTGGCCTCAGCTCTGAGTGCTGGGGTTACAGGTGCACGTCACTACGCCCGGCCAGACAGAGATATTTTCAGTTGTCATTTCCATACTGCTGCCTCCCAGGTGCATCAAGACACCTAAAAAACTGATCTGAAAAAAAAAGTTCTGAAGAGCAACTTTTTATTTTTTGGCAGCACTGGGGACTGAGCCTAGGGCCTTCACACTGAGACCATCTCTAGCACTTTTTTTCTAAATTTCTGATTTTGATACAAGGTCTTTCTAAGTCTCTGAATTGTTCAGGTTGAGTTTGAACTTCTGATCTTCTTGCCTTAGCTTCCCAGAACGCTGGGATTACAGGCCAGCTCCATGATTATTTTTAATAGAACTGGGGATTGAGACACCTCCCCAGTTCTTTTCATTTTTAAGACAAGATCTTGCTAAACTGCTCATGGATCATGTAAGTAACATTTCTGTGTCAGCCTCAAAGAGTATGGGGATTACAGGCCTGTGCCATCACAATCAGTTTATTTTTATTTTTGTACTCAGGAATTCTGGCATGCAGAAGTGAAAAAAGCCCAGTGGCATCTTCACTGACAGCTACAGCCTCAAAGAGGCCACTGGCCACTGAAAGTACTCAAGATGGGCAAGGCTTCCAAAGTGTGACAACCCAGGAGCATAGCAGACATGTACTGTAAAGCTGAAGCAGACCTGAAGCAGAGCTCAGTGGTTAAGGCGCTTGCCGAGCACAAGGAAGGTCCTGGGTTCAATTCCCCAGAGCCACATAAAAATTAGCAGGGTTTGGTGATACACAGCTGTAATTCCAGCAGTTGGGAAGCTGAGGCCAGAGGCCTGCTGTGAGTTCAAGGCCAGCCTGGACTACATAGTGAGTTTAGGACCAGACTGGCCCACAGAGCCAGACTCTGTCTCAGAAAAAATAACAAACAAAACAAACAAAACAAAACTCCCAAACTGAACCAAACCAAACAAAAACAAAGCTAAATTAGCCATGTACCCTAGGCTTCTTTCACACCTCTGAAGGATCATATCACACGTATCCAGCCATCCCTGCTAGAGGGCCAATCTGCAGACAAGAAACTGGCACAGTGCCGGGCTCTACAGCACAGGCCTGCAAGGCCAGCATCCTGAGGGCTGAGGGACGAGGACTGCCCAATTAGTAGCCTGGGCTACTTAGCAATTTAGTAAGACCCTGTCTCAATCAAAATCAAAGTTAAGAAAGAAGAAGAAGGAGAAAAAAAAAGGACTGGGGACACAACAGAGTGTTAAGGCTCTGGTCTCATCTTTTCAAATTATTCCTTCCAGGAAACAGTGACAGTCAGCTCAATGTCACTTGCACATTCCCATCTTAAAATTTCCTATTAGTTCTGTGCCACAGAGGACACCTGGAAAGAAGCCTGATGTTATGTATCCCACAGTTCCAGCAGAGCAGCAGCCTGAACGCAGGGCTCCGTGAGCAAGAGGCTCAGACCCGCCAGGCTGGTGCCACCCGTGCGTGCTCAAGTGTCACTCACCGTATCCGCCAGTCGGCCAGCTGGTACTGTTTGTTGGACTCCACGCCACAATACAGTCTCAGCAGATGGTCCAGCGAGTGCCGGCCCAGGTTAAGAAGGCGCGCTGCCTGATGAGTATCAAACATGTTCACCACATACAACCCGAAGTCTTTCTGTAGCCACTCTATGTCGGAGTCGGCACCATGGAAGACCTGAAGACAACACCAGCGCTGTGGCACACCAGCCTAAAGCCACTTGTCTCTGTAGATTATCAGTACACTGGCACTGGAAGCCAATGCATTTATTTATTTATTTATTTACAGACAGGGTCTCACTCTGTAGCTCAGGCTGACAATGAACTCACTATGGAGCCCAGGCTGGCCTTGGACTTGCAGCAATCCTCCTGCCTCAGTTTCCTGAGTACTGGGATTACAAGTGTACGCCACCATGACCGGCTTTACGTGGTGCTAGGGAAATGAACTCAGGAACTTGCACATGCTAGGCAAGCGCTTTAACCACTGAGCCATTCCTCCAGCCCCCTGGAAGCCAATATTAGTGTGTGTAATTTTAAATGCTTCTTATAATTCGGGTCACAACGTTTGTCTATACCCCTAAATGCCCTCATTAAGGGTCCAAAGAGAAAGGGAAATAGCTCTGCTGCTTCCACCAGTGCCCTGAGCCCCAAGAATCCTGATGACTTGAGCTGGCTGTGTTAGTCAGGACAATGATTCAACACGTCTGGGTGGTAACTAGCTACAGCGTAACTGTTTCAACAGGATTTAGGGACAAGTAGCTTAGCACACAAAACCCTAGGGCAGATGACTCAACTCCTCTCAGCTCTGCCGGGCCTGCGCTGAAAGGAGGAAATGATATACCAAGAAACACGGCAATTTGGCCTTAGTGTGGGGCCGGGAAGGGCTGGCAGACCTTCACAATTGCTGGGTTTGTGAGGCTCTCGTTGAGAATGTACATGTCACTGCGCAGCTCCAGGGTGTCAACAATGAAGTCTTCCGTCCGCGTGGAAATCTGCATCAGGCAGGTCAGTCCCAGGAAGCTCCTGTAGGAGTGGTGCTGGCATGGAGAGAGGGAACAGAAAGAAACGTATCACCATCACCAAACATCCTCACCCAACTCGGACGGGTCAGCTACAGAGAGGCTAACGAGTAACGAATCTATAAAAAAAAAAACAGACTTAAGTTCCTACTAGTTCATACTTCTGGAGTAGGTAAATGCATAGAAAATGTAAAATATTACTCAATGTAAATTATAAGACACCTCCAAGTCTACAGCAAACTCTTGACAATTCAGGAGCTTCTCGTTGAGTTCCACAAGTTCATCCAGGGAGGAAACGAAGTGGCAGGGTGTCTCTTCCACAGGTCTGTATAACTGGACCAAGAAAGCACAGGAGAAAAAATGGAATACTAAAAACCATCCCCAATAAGTCACAAAATAAATTATGCATCCAGGGAGTGACCTGCAACTGTAACATTCTAATTTAAAGATAAGTTAATAAAAGTTAAAATTTCATCCACGCATTTAATGATTCGACTCTTTTCAAGCTCCTCAGGCAATACTCCCATGAAGGCTGGGCACTAACCTGGGGTTGTGGCTTTTGGAGCACTGAGTCTGGCGGCGTGAAGTGATCTAGTTCATACTGATAAGGATGTGCAAACCTGAAGAAGTAAGACAGAAAGAACCTTTATGGTTAATTCCATGGTTCAAGGGAAAAACAACTGCTCTGATCTAGTTTGTAAAACCAAGCGAGGAAAGACAGACCATTGTGAAAATATCTTTCCTTTATAAAAGCATCGCACCGGGGGCTGGAGGAAGAGCTCACTGGTTAAATGCTCGCTTAGCAAACCCAAGGCCCTGGGTTTGACTCCCTAGGACTACATAAGCTGAGTGACGGTGTATGCCAGCACTGGGGAGGCAGGGGCAGGATTGCCATGTGTATACGGCCAGCCTGGGCTACACAGTGAATTCAGGACTGGCTGGGACTACAAAGTGAGACCCTATCTCACACACACACACACACACACACACACACACACACACACAAAGCATCGTTATTACAATGAATATTCAAGTGCATCAGAGATATCAGGGGATACTTTATCCTCACGGGAAGATAATTAGAAGTCTATTCATTTCTTTAGAAACACCCAAGCAACTTTATTTACAAAGCACTACAGGGATGGTGTGTGATACAAAAATGACAAACACCTAATGCCTCGAGGTGTAGAATAAAAAAATTTGTGAGGTTGAGAGAACAGCATAAGTATTTCAGCTGGCCAGGAGCTAAATGTTAAATTTTTCTGTTCCTTGATCATGCATTTCCATAAAAATCCCAAGGGCATGGTAAGTCCTGTGAGGGCAGTTACCTGTTGTTCCCTTTAGTTTTCTAGCACTTGGCCTGAGGACGCACAGTGCAGAGCAGGGCTGAAGAAATGAGCGCTCACAGAGACCCTGACATAAATACGCGAAAAGTTGTCCAGCACTGCCAGTGGGATCAAGTGAAAACGCAACACGAAGGTGAGCAGGCGGTTCAGACACAGGCAGAGACTTACATGTCCTGCTCGACCTGCTGAGTACGCTGCTGATGGATGAAATCCGCCAAAGCAGGGGGGACGTCCAGGTCCTCGGGCCGATCCTGTGGGCGCTCACGCCTTTCTTTGGAGAGAGCTAGGGGCCCAAGCCAGGACAAAACCATCAGCACAGAAGGGATGCATCCGGCCAAGCCTTTTCTACTGTTAGAGAAGGTGAGTGGCTCCCTCTGAAGACAGGCAGGTGGCAGAAAGACCTTGACCCCTTTGCTAGTTTTGCGCCAAACGAAAAGGCAGCCGCACACACAGGCGGCATCTGTACTGCTTACCCTGGGGGAGGGGCTTCTCGGCATTGGGCTTGACAAAGATTTTGGGAAGAAATGGTGTGTTGGAATTGTCAATCTTCTCTCGAAACTTGAGCTGAGGTCGGATGATATTTTTTGCGTGAAGTAGCCGGAATGTTTCAGATTTTCCTTTTCTGCTATATTCTCCTGCCTGTGATCAGCGCATACAAATACTTATTAACGTAGCAACTTGATGAACAAGAAAAGTAAACTCCAAGATATGTCTCCCAAAGAGGTAAGAATGGTCTAAGGGCCACCCATTCCCTAAGGTCGTGGGTGCCAACCAGAGGAAGAGTGCAAAGTGGAGGAGGAATGGGGTTTGCTGTGAGCATTTATTAAAATAAGTTCAAGTATGTGGCAGCCAGTTTTGCGTCCCATAAGTCAGATGAGAAATGCAAGTTAGGTGTTGGGTGTACTGCTCAGTGGTTACAGTGCATCCTTAGCATATGCAAAGCCCTGGGTTTGATTCCCCAGCATCATATAAATATTATCTGGGGCTGGAGGAACGGCTCAGTGGTTAAAGCACTTGCCTAGCAAGCACTAAGTACCCTAGTTCGATTCCCCAGCACGACATAAGCTGGGCGTCGTGGCACACACCTGTAATCCCAGCACTCGGGAGGCTGAGACAGGAGGATTGCTGTGAGTCCAAGGCCAGCCTGGGCTCCGAAGTAAGTTCAGGACAAGCCTGGACCACAGAGTGAGACCCTGTCTCAATAAATAAATAAATAAATAAATAAAAATAAAAATTATCTGGTATCGTAGCACCAGTTTGTAATCCCAGAGCTCAGGAGGCTGAGGTAGGAGGATTGCCACAAGTGTAAGGTTAGTCTGAGCTACCTAAGGACCAACCTAGACTACAGAGCAAGACCCTATCTCAAAAACATCATTTAAGGGGCTGGAGGAACGGCTCAGCGGTTAAAGTGCTTGCTTAGCAAATGCTAAGTCAAGTGCTAAGTACCCGAGTTTGATTCCCCAATACCACATAAGCTGGGCGCGGTGGTGCACGCCTGTAATCCCAGCACTCGGGAGGCCGAGACAAGCAGATTGCCCTGAGCCCAAGGCCAGTCTGGGCTCCATAGTGAGGTCAGGACCAGTCTGGGCTGCAGAGCGAGACTCTGTCTCAAAAAAAAAAAAAAAACCCAAAAAAACAAAAAAAACCACATCATTTAAAATCCCAAAACCAAAGCGAACCAAAGCAAACCAACTAGAAATGCAAACTCAAATGGACAGAAGTTTTGCTGCAAAGGTGACAACAGCAACTCCAGTTAATCTGAAAAGTAGTCCTCACCTTCCGGTTCCAGCTGGACACTATTGTTTTGGGAACCTGAAGTCCTGAAGGGAGGACAGGCTGTTGATGCTTATTCACACCTGACGCTTCATCCAGTAAGATACCCTAAAAGCATAAGAGACATTAGATTAGTATCTTCTTTTCCAGGTCAACAGAATTTAAGCTGGGCCTGCATGTGGTTTATGCTTAAAATCTCAGCACTGTAGGAGGCAGACACGGGAGAATTATAAGTTCTAGCCCAGCTTGGGCAACTTAGCAAGACATTATATAAAAATCAAGAAAGAAAGAAAGAAAGAAAAGAAAAGAAAAGAAAAGAGATGCAGAAACAGCTCGGTGTGAAGACCCTGGGTGTAATCTCCAGTACCACAAACAAATATGTTAAAACATCACACCATACACTATAACTATATACTTTGTCAGTTGAAAAAAAAAAGTCTTTTAAGTTTTTAAAATTGTGTAAATAGTGTAGATCACTATGAGGGCATTATGTACTCAAGATAGGCAAGGCAGTAACCACTCCCAACCCATACTTGACTCTTTACACCACTGAGTTGGAATAAAATTTAAATATGATTTAACAGTCTAATGTGACCACTAAAATAAAGACAAGAGTCTCCGTACATCAGACACACAAGCACGGGTTGAGGATGTGCAGGAGTGAGAAGGCAGCTAGCAGTATACGAGGCGCTGGATTCGACTCCTGACCTGGGGATAGCCAGCGTGCAATACTCATGATGAGCCTGGAGAGGTGGAAGATCAGCCTGGCCAGAGAGCACGGGAAGAACTTGGATTCACCAAATACAAGAGACCACAGGAGAGACACTGGGCATTTGGTCTGGGGAGAGAGGGCGACCGGGACAGCGCAGCGTGATGTCAGTTTCTCCAGGGCTATCACTGGTGAAAAGTCACACTGATTCTAGATATCTCTGTGTAGCTCGCTTCTTTTGCACTTTCTAAAGCGTCTGGGTTTCTCTTTATTTCAGTACTGGGGATCAAACCCAGGGCCTTCACACTGAACAACATCTCTAGGCCGTTCTTCCATTTGTTACTCTCAGATAGGGGCTGAGCTACTCAGTTACCCAGGTTTGAACTTGCAGCCATTCTGACCACTTACTCCAAGTTGGAGATACAGGTGGGTCCAGCTTTCTTTTTCTTTCTTTTTTTGAGACAGGGTCTCATCTGTAACCCAGGTTGGTCCTGAACTCACTATGGAGCTCAGGCTGGCCATGGACTCACATCAATCCTCCTGCCTCAGCCTCCCGAGTGCTGGGGTTACAGGTTATGTGGTACAAGGAAATTGAACTCAGGTACTTAGCACTTGATGTAGCACTTGCTAGGCAAGTGCTTTAACTGCTAAGCCATTCCTCCAGCCTCACCCCTTTCAGCCTTTCATTTTCAAATTTAGACTCTCTCTCTCTCTCTCTCTCTCTCTCTCTCTCTCTCTCTCTCTCTCTCTCTCTCTCTCTCTCTCGGGCCTCTGTAGCCCAAGCTGGTCCTGGACTCACTGGTATAGCCCACGCTGGCCTTGGACTCAGGACCATCCTCCCAAGTGCTAGGAGTACAGGCATGTACCACCATGCCTGGGTTTATGTGGTGCTGGGGAATCAAACTCAGGGCCAAGCGCTTTAACCACTGTGCCATTCCTCTAGCCTACAAACACGTTTTTTGAGATAAGGTCTCATTCCATAGTTCACGCTGGCCCTGAACTCACTACGTAGCCCAGGCTGGCCTTGAACTCACAGCAAATCTCCTGCCTCAGCCTCCCAACTACTGGGATTACAAGCATGCACCATCAGGCTCAATTTATTTGGTGCTGGGGAATCAAACCCAGGACCTTGTGCTTGCTGGGCAAGTGCTCTAACCGCTAGGCTATTCTTCCAGCCCCTCTCTTTATATTTTAGTATTTAAAAAGCCCATCACATGCTTGCTTTGACAGCACACATATTAAAAAAAAAAAAACTTGTTAGTTAAGGGTCTGGTGAAATACTCACCACTCTTTCCAGAATCACATCATTGGTGTCAACTAGTAAATCAAACTTGTCTTCCAGCTCGGTCACTTTTCTTCGGTCCTTCATGTTGCTGCGACACCCGTGGTACTGCATTACCCTGCTCATGCTGGAGAAAGTAAAACCAAAGTCAGCCTGTACGCGTTACTTCATTGGTTCATTTGCTTGCAGTATGGGAGGAAATGCAAATGACTCAGACCAGACCATTTTCAATACTTTTGGGTCAAAGAAGGAAACCTACTCTCTAGGGCAAACTTTAAGACTCAACATCTGGAGTCTGGGGGTGTACCTCAGGAGCACAGCATGGGCTTAGCACACTCAAGGCCTAGTGCCAGCCAGGAAAAACACTGCCTAGGAGCTAATGGAAGGACAGACATAACAAGGACAAACATACTTCTAGTTGTGTGGCACTGAGCAATTCACATCTCCTTTAGAGTCATTTTCCCATCTCTTAATTGAAAAGGGAAATTACCTCAAAGTTTTTTTTCATTCCAAAAAAAAGTGATACTATGTAAATAACACAGCATTTTTTTTTTCTTTTGTGGTACTAGGGATTGAAGCCAAGACCTTCGCATGGGTCTACACCTCCAGCCTCTTCATTTTCAATTTAATTTCTTATTTTGTGACATAATCTTGCTAAGTATCTAAGTGGCCCAGGCTGGATTAGAACCTGAGATCCTTCTGCTTCGTCCTCTCAGAGTAATGGGATTACTGGAGTGTGCCATATGCCTAAGTGTATTCATTATTCTAACATGGTAAATCTAAGAGCTTTTCTAATTCTGGCATGTAACAATTAAACACAATTTATATTTGTGTGCCACCTGTCCTAATACACTTATTTTTAAGTCTTATATTGCTTAAAAATATTTATTACACTGGATGCAGTGGTGCACTGATGTAATCCCAGTGGCTTGGAAACCTGTGGCAGGAAGAAAGGAAGATCAGGGCGAGCCTGGACAATTTAATGAGCATTTTTTTCAAAATAAAAAAGTGCAGGAATAGAGGAACAGCGCAGTGGTCAGAGTGCTTGCCCAGAAAGTACAAGATCCCGAGTTCGATTCCCCAGCTCCACATGAACCAGCAATGGTGCCTGTAATTCCAGCACTCAGGAGGCTGGGAGAGAAAGGACTGGGGCGTAGTTTAATGACAGAATGCCTAAGGGTATAGACTCTGAATTCCATCCTACATCACAGAAAAGGGTTTGCTGCCTATAAGTGCAAATGTCAATATATTTTTTTAAAACTTAAACTAAAAATTTACCAAGTAGTATTTTCCTAATGAAAGGCCTGTAACCTGAGCACTCTAGGAGGTCAAGGCAAGAGGATCAAGTTAAAGCTCAGAATGGACAACTTACAGAATCAGCAGACACTGCCTCAAATGGGCTGGGCATGAAGCTCAGTGTGGATGCACTAGGCTCGATTCTTAGTAGCGAACAGTAATTCCGTAATAAAATAAATGCCTCATTTTCACATTTTATTATTCTTTATAGCACGGAAAATTATGGCTGAGGATAAACAGGTTTCAGGACATACTATCCACCTTTGTTTTTATTTCTTTCATTAATACACATTAACACAAGGAAATAATACATACTACTTACCACTGAAGCAACCTGTCTCCCTGTGTTTCACAAAATGCCTGGAAGCCAGGAAAGCTTCGGTAAAAGTCATATTCGTCGCCAAACTGTGGTAGGCCTCCGGATGCCTTGGTGACTGCCACCACTGACCCAAGAGCAAACTGTCAAAACCCAGCAAAGAAAGTGTGCTTCAAACATGGACTTATTCAGGAAATCACCTTTCTGATGGCCTACCATACACAGCACGTAGTGCTAGCTGCTGCTCATACATATCTTCATCTACCCAACAAATTTCATTCATTCTGACTCTACCTCATTCCCTATCTGGGCCTGGAGGATTCAATGGTGAACACAAAACTAAGTTTGCAGCTTATATGCTTGGCATACGGGGAGAGACAGGACAGATGCACATACAGTCACGTGTTCTTTACCATCTGGGATAAATTCTGAGAGACGCATCATCTGTAATTTCTTTCATTCCTTTTTTTCCCCCTGCACACAGCATTCACATTGAGCTATATCCCAAGCTCATTTTTCATTTTTTTTTTTTGATACAGAGTCTCGCTCTACAGTCCAGGCTCGTCCTGAACTAAGCAGTCCAATCCTCCTGTCTCAGCCTCCAGGCATGCCCCACCATGTCCAGCTTTTATGTGGTGCTGAGGAATCACACGCAGGGCCTTGTGCTTGCTCCTACCTTAGCCTGGTATTACAGGTATGAGTATTAGTATCACAGGCATGTGCTACCACGTCTAGCTCATTAGGTGATTTTGAAATCATGTGAACACAGTGTACAAAAACTGAGATGGCCATGACATCATAAAGCTATATATGTGTTCTGTTACAGACCAAAACACCATGATGCGATATGTGAAGGTAAAATATGATGGAATTTATGTATTTATTTATTGTGGTACTGGGGATTTAATCAGCAGAGCCATCCCAAGACCATTTTTTTTTTTTTAAAGCAGCAGGGTCTCACTTTCTAGCTCAGGCTGATCCTGAACTATGTAGCCCAGGCTGGCCTTGAACTCACAATCTTCCTGCTGCAGCCTCATGAGTGCTGGGATTACAGGTGTGAGCTTCCATGACCAGCTTCCATGGTGCTGGGGACTCAAACTCAGGGCCTTGCACTTGCTGGGCAAGTGCTCTAAACTCTGTGCTCTTCCTATTCTATGAGTTGTTGTGAAGATTTAGTGAATCAGGAGAATCACTTAGAATAGTGCCCAGGACATGAGCGCTATTATCCCTCAGGTTCAGATCCATGAGCCCTCTACCGGAGGGCTTTTGCGTTTTCATGTTAATGAACATCTAAAAACAATACAAGCTCATTCTAGATACTTCAGGTGACCAATAGCAGCTGGTTCAGCTAATACTGAGTAGTTTTCTATTTAATTTGTGAGGTAATAAGCAGGGGTCTAGCTCAATGGTGAAAAAGTGCTTATCTAACAAGTGCAAGGCTCTGGGTTGACTCCCCAGAACCACACAAGACTAGCTTGGCATGGTGGCCCATGCCTAAAATTCCAGCATTTGGCAGCTGGGGCAAGAGGACTGCTTTCAGTTTGAGGCCAGCTTGGGCTACACAGTGAGTTCATGACTAGCTTGAAACACACACACACACACACACACACACACACACACACACACACACACGAAAGAGAGAGAGAGAGAGAGAGAGAGAGAGAGAGAGAGAGAAAGTGAGAGACAGAAAGACAGAGAGAGACAGAGACAGTGGTAATAAGGAGCTGAAGGAATAGCAAAGCAGTTAAAGCACTTGCCTAGCAAGTGATAGGCCCTGGGTTTGAACCCCCAGCACCACATAAGCCAGGTGTGGAGGCACACGCCTGTAATCCCAGCATTTGGGAGGCTGACACAGGGGGATTCAGAGTTTGAGGCAGGCGTGGGCTACACTGCTACATTGTGAGTTCAGGACCTACAGAGCAAGACTCTGACTCCCAGAAACAACAACAACAACAAAAAAAAAAAAAAAAACCAGAGAGAGAGAGAGAGAGAGAGAGAGAGAGAGAGAGAGAGAGAAAGAGAGAACACAGTATTAATGAGAAGACCCAGAAGTAGCTATCATTGAGTCAATGATAAAGGGTGGTTGATCAAGTGAAGTCCAAGTAACACCACTGTGAACAAATATTTCCCAAGCAAAATATAAGAAAAAAGGTGGGAAGCTGGGCACAGTGATGCACACTTAGAATCTCAGCGCTCAGGAGGCTGAGGGTTACTGTGAGTCTGAGGTCAGCCCGGCTAGACAGTGAGTTCAGGACCAGCCTGAGCTATAGAGCAAGACCCTTTCTCAAAATAAAAAAATAGAAAGTGGGAAATTAGGTCATGATGTGGCATGTGGTGATCTATAAGCATAAATCTCATCGCAATCAAGGCCACCTTAGCAGTCCAGGAACTATTTGGAGCCAACTCAATGCCATGAATAGACAGAGTGAACTCAGAAATTTCTCACAAATCGTTTCGGTTTCAAGGCTCCGTAAGAGCTACGCACGACGTTTAAACTTTTGCTGCGATGACAGGCTTGCGTCGCATACCCAGCTAAATCTAGCACTAACGTTTTAACGTCTGTTCATATTTAAGCTGCGTTTTACAAATAATGTCAGAGATGTTGTGATCGGAGGAGGGAGAGTCGGTGGCAGCTACCGGCGACGCTCGGCTCACGGATCTGGGATCGCCGAGACGCAGAGGCGGGAGAAGGGCCCGCCGCGGCCGCCGGGACGGCGTGGGGACGGCTCGGAGAGGCCGGCGGCCCCGCGGGGAGGCCGAGCGCCGGCCGCAGGCGGGGACAGGTGGACGGCGAGGATGCGCGGGGCTGGACGGCGGCGGGGTGCCCTCCGGGCGCGGCCTCCACCGGGAGCCCCGAGAACTCACCTTTACGAAGCTGTCTGCATCCGGGAAGCCTGGTAGGACCATCTCGCCGTCGGACTTGGTCATCTGGGTGGCCGACTGCGCCTTCTGCTCCCGGGGACTGGGAGGCGCCATTTTCCGGCCCAGACGGCTCTTCTCGCGAGACTGTCTCTGTGTCGCGAGACGTGCGCATTGCGCACGCGCACAGACCCGTTTCGCAAGTTCAGGTGGAGGGGGTCTGATTGGGGATGTAAGATCTAAGCCGCCCAGAAGAACCTCTACATTTTTCTTTCTTCCTTCCTTCTTTTCTTTCCCCTTCCCGTCTAATCCCCTCTCTCCTTCTTTCCTTGTCCCTAAGTCGCTACATTGTCCGAAAATGGGCTTGAACTTGCCTTTTCCCTGCCTCGATCTCCCTGAGTGCCGGAATTAGACACGTGTCACCACGCCCATTTTCCCAATAATCTTATATTGTCATCCAATCAACTTTGTGGTCTGGGGTCGGACCTGGAGGACCCGCTTCTCAATTTAAAGCTCACTCTTCCCAAGCAATTACCCAGTATCCCGGCACTCTGATGGCCCATTTTTATGGTGTGTAAACGTGGTCTTTCACTTTCATCCTAGCATTACAAAAATATAGGAGCTATTCAATACTTACTTGAAGCTTGGCCTGGAGAAAGAAAGAAAGAAAGAAAAGAAAGAAAGAAAGAAAGAAAGAGAAAAAAGCTGGAGGAATGGCTCAGCGGTTAAAGCACTTGCCTAGCAAGCCCTACCCAAGTCAAGCTCTAAGTACCTAAGTTCGACTCACCTGCACCACATAAAATGGGCCTGGATAATCCTAGCCCTTGGGTGACAGGATTGTCGTGAGTTTGAGGCCAGACTGGGCCACATAGTGAGTTCAGGACCAGCCTGTTAGAGAGAAAGACTTATTTCAAAAAAAAAAGAAAAAAAGAAAAAAAAAAAAAGAACAATGGAGAGAATGGCTCAGCAGTTAAAGCCTGCCTAGCAAGCCCTATGATTCCCTAGTACCACATAAATTGGGCGTGGTGGCACCCGCCTGTAATCCCAGCACTCTACAGGCTGAGGCAGGAGGATTGCTGGGAGTCCAAAGCCAGCCTGGGCTCCACGGTAAGTACAGGACCAGCCTGGGCTACAGAGCAAGACCCTGTCACAAAAAAAAAAAAAAAAAAAAAAGGGCTGGGCCAAGTCAAGGTGTATTAAATGCTTCTTTGACGTAAATATATTTTCAATTTATGGTGGATTTATCCGGTTGTGATTCCATCATAATTTCAGGAGCATCTGTGAATGTACGCTGATATGTCTCCCAATTAAATGTGTATTAAATATTTTTGTAGTACTCAGGATGGAAACCACTGACCTACATCCCCAGCCCATTTTTTAGTTTTGATTTTTGAGACAGGGCCTCACTAATTTGCTAAATTCTCCTAGGTGGGCTCAAAATTGTAATCTCCCTGCCTGAGGCTCTCAGAGTCCTGGAATTAAATGTAAAACTGGCCCTACCTCCTAGTTCAAAATAAAAATAAAGGCAACAGGGCCTGCAGATGCACCTCAGTGGCAGAGTGTGCTCTGCATGGGAAAGGGCCTGAGTTGGATCCTCAGCAACAGAAAACTAAGTGACAGAACACTGAGGCCACATCTCTCCTTCCAGTCATTGTCCCCTTTCTCTTGCCCCTTAAAGATAATCTTCCCCGCTGGAACCTCTGGCACCTCTCTCCTTTAGACTTTTAGTGGGAATTCGGTAAACACTATTCATTGAGTGTCTGGAGCAGCTCTGGTTAGAGCAAGGAACTGTATTATCAGGTAGCGTGGGGATGGATTCTGGGTCAGTGGTGGCATATTTTAAATTTATTATTATATTTTTAAGCAATGAGAGTGGAGAAGGAACAAGCCTGTAACTGGTTGTGATCCATTACCTTTAAAAACCGCTGCACTCAGACCAGCCTAATTTAGCTTATTAAGTGGACAATAATATTAGCTGTTATTATTCAGAATATCCTACTAACAGCATACTTGCTCTTGTTTTTATTTTTTTATTTTTATTTTTTTGAATACTAGAGATGGAACACAGAGTCTTCACACTGAGTAACATCCCCAGCCCAACTTTCACTTTTTTGATTTTTGAGACAGGGCTGCTAAGTTGCTAGTTTTCCCAAACTGGGCTTGAACTTGCCGTCCTTTTAGCTCTGTCTCTCACACTTGCTTGTCTTTTCTTTCCCACGTATGTACACAAGTTCATAGGTACCCTGGTGGGACAAAGGCCTGGTTCATTCTTAAGCACCTTGTCTTAGTTACGTTTTTGTTACTGTGACTCAATACCTGACATCCACAGATGTAGGGAAGGAAAGGGTTATTTTAGCTCACGGTTTCAGAAGGTCATAGTCCATTCAGGGGCGGCCGGCAGCAATGGAAGTACATGGCAGGGGCTGAGGTGGAGGCAGCTCTTCATGACATCACACACAGGAAGCCAAGTCAAGACTAGCTGAGACTCGTCCCCCAAGGAAGGCAGGAAGCAGCTTCTAGATCCTTCCAGGTCTCATCCCAGTGATCAGCCCCTCCTGGATCCAGGTGTGGGAGGTGTTGTAAGCCTCCACTACATGCGTGTAATCCAATTTCCATGCCCATACTCCAGCCCTCCAGACCAGGCCCCAATCTCCCAACAGCACATGGTTCCATAGGCAATCCATAACAGTCAAATACATGAGACTTTTGGGGGACATCCCAGATCCAAACTACAATACACCTATTTCATAAGGTTCAACCTAATGCCCCAAGTTGGGCAGTGCTAAGGAGTTCATGTGGCTTATCGTGACCTCCAAATAACCCTCAAAGTTGACTGGAAAAGTATCCAAACATTCAAAGGAGAAAACAAGCATGGAGAAATTAAGTAACTTATTCCAAATCTTACAGGAATTGTGAAATGAAGTTGAGATGTGAAACTCCCATCTTCTGACACGATGATAGCCTTGATTTCCTCTCTACATTCTATCCCCACTTCCTTCCCCTAGGCTACATCTCAGACCTTTTCGTTTTGAGACAGAGTGTTAAGTGGCTACATCTCAGACCTTTTTGTTTTGAGACACAGTGTTAAGTGGCCTAGGCTGGCCTTGAATTTGTGACCCTCTTGTTTCAGCTTCTACAATAGCTGGAATTACAGGCGTGCCCAGCTGAACAGCTTTTATAAAGTATTTGTTACTAGGTAACTGTGGACCAAAGGGCTTCGGGGAAAATTTCACTTAACTAAAAAGGATTTTCTTGGGGAGTTTTTAGGCATGCCTTCTCTTTAGAGGAATTTACGGCTGGGGGTGTAGCTCCGTGGTAGTTGCGTGCCTAGCATGTGTCAGGCCTTGGGTTCTAATTCCAGTGTTACAAAAACAGAGAGAGAGAGAGAGAGAGAGAGACAGACAGACAGAGATAATGACGACCTACCTTTATCAGCTCCCTTCAACAGTTCCTCATTTCCATTATTACAATATCCAATATCCTCCCTATTAGATCTTCGGACTTCAATCTTTTTGACACCAGTAGTCTTTAAAAACACTACTCAGCTGGGTCTAGTGGTGCAGGCTTACAATCCCAGCATGGTAGGAGGCTGAGGCAGGAGCACCACGATTTTGAGTCCCGCCTGGGCAATTTGGTGACTGCCACTCTGAGCAGAGGGGCCAGAAATGAAGAGATTGCCTAGATCTCAATGACTTGCAGCAATGAGAGGCCCAGAGAGCCTGCACCAAGAAAATTCCCTAAAAAAGGGAGAATCAAGGAGCAGCTCCAAATTTAAGTTCTCCTCAAATGTATTCAAGGCGGAAAGGAATGACAGAAAGACGAAAATATCTCAGGCAAGTATGAGGGGCTACTAAAACAGACTATGTGGCAATTTGTAGTGATCCTCAACAAGCCATACGTGGTCAGGGCGACCACTCAGGGTCAGGTGCAGGACATGGTCTATGCTGGTAATGTATGCACAGATCTAGTAAACAAGTAGTTCAGGGTAGAGAGTAGGATGGCCGAGCTGTCCCCTAACTCGGGCAAGAACAGTGCTAGTCTTTGACATGTGCTGTTCACAGTACTTACCACGGTGGCTGCACTGGCGGCCCCAAGGCTTTTGCCCTAAGGCTTTTACCTTTGTGCACTTTCCTATTAATTTCCCCTCAAACTTTGACTTATACTTTTCCATAGACAACTTAGTGAAACCCTGTCTCAAAATCAAAATCAAAAGATGGGCTGGTGATGTGGCTTAGCGTGAAGGCCCTGGGTTCGATCTCCAGTACCGCAGACAGAAATGAAAAACAAAGACAACCGAAGCAGAAAAACCCACTCCTTGGAATCTGCTCCTGTGCTGAGCTGTACGGCATCAGCTTCTGCAAGGCCCACGCTCCTTCTAGTCTTTTATCCCCCACTGGCCACTGAGCCATGCACACTGACCGGTGAAGTCTGACCAGATGACAAGGCCACTTCTCTGTCTATTGTGATTTGGAGACGGGGACCTGGGCTGGGGGTGCGGATTATGGGTGTGTGATAAGAGGGCAGGCTGTGGCAGACTGGACTATACACTTGTACACTGGATTTCAGGTGTGTGGTGGAGTCTTAAACCTGGAAGGGGCAACAAAACTGTTTCCTTCTGAAACTGTGAGCTAAAATAAACCTTTCCTCCCCCAGATCTGTGCATGTTGGGTATGGAGTCACAGGGATGAAACAGTGAACACCGACTTGCTGTTATGTCTCAGTACTGTACTTTCTCTTCTGCCAAGAACCTTCCCACCTGCTTCATCTCATAAATCCCCTCCTTCCCTGTGAACTACCCCGTGTCTGCATCCACATGACTTTCTGGGTGAACCTGTGGAATTATCTTCCTACCTGTGCCTTGTGTGTGGTACCATGCAGCACCGAGTACATGGAGTTCTCAGGGTCACTACTGGGATAGGCCGTCTCTACTGTGTCTGCCTACAACACCCCCAGGAAAGGGATCGTGTCACACATATCCTTGTGTCCTTTACAGTACCTAGTACTAAGTGTTCAACAATGGTGAGGCTTGGGGCTGGAGGAATGGCTCAGCGGTTAAAGTGCTTGTCTAGCAAGTACTAAGTGAAGTGCTAAGTACCTGAGTTTGATTCCCCAGCACCACATAAGCCGGGTGTGGTGGTACATGCCTGAAATTCCAGCAGTAGGAGGCTGAGACAGGAGGACTGCCCTGAGACCAAGGCCAGCCTAGGCTTAGTAGTGAGTTCAGGACCAGCCTGGTCTATAGAGTGAGACCCTATCTCAAAAAAAAAAAAAAAAAAAAGTTGAATGTTGAAGGAATAAATCACAATTTTTTTGTGGGTGTGTGATGCAAGGAATCAGCCTCTGGCCTTGTGAACACTCGGCAGGCGCCCTACCGCTGCACTGCATTGCCAACCCAATGCTCCCTTTTTGAACTTACTATTAATTATGAATAAAAAGGCACTCATACTTTTTAAAATTCTGATGTCATTTATTGGCACAAAATTATTCAGATACAATGTGGTGTCTAGACATGGCTACACTTTATACCTTGTGCATTTAACCAAATACTTAGTTTATAATTCCCACCACACTCTAGCCTGTCCCTCTCTGTGCTCAGTACTTCCGTGACAGCGTCTGTGTGCTGAGCCCGTGCTGTACACACACTGTGCTCAAGCCTCACTGGAACACTGTGGGGGTCCCATGCCCTGTGATACCCTTGGTGCACCTGGTTGATCGAGGCCACCAGGCACGAACAAACTCCCCTCCTGCAATTTAGGTTTTAGGCTGAGGTGTGAGTTGCAGCATCACTGGGTCAGGAAGAAAACAGACCAGATCTTGATGCACCTGCAGAAGCCACTGCTGCTGCCCCGGGACCAGTGAGGTAACAGGTGGACAGAGCGGGAAGCTGGCGGTTTCCTCTGCTTTCCGGTCCAGACCCTGATCAGTGTCCCTCTTGCCCGAGCAACCTTGGCTGTGTTGACTGAGGTACCAGATGACCAGGTCATTCTACTGCCAGCAAATGCTTACAATGAACTCTCCTGTGAGTTAAGTCAAAACCCGTATTTTTAAAGTTGTGGATCTTCTGTTCCCCCAAATCAGCGGCTTGATTTCTGTGGTTCACTATCCTGGGAACCTAATCAAGCCTGTGTTTCTCACAATATCTTCTTCAACAGCAGCTAGAAGTTGTTGGCTCCAACCAACTTTCATATACAGTAGTTCTGTTCATTTACATTTTTAAATATTTAGCAGAGTTGAGCTTTCTGACCACTGCTTCATTTTAGTGGAAGCATAGACCAAACTACAAAGGCCTCGAAGGGGACGCTGCGGCACGTCAGCGTCTCCCGTTACCAGAAGGGACACCTATGGAAGCAGACAGCAAAGGAATATTTTAGTGGTCAGAGCTTCTTCACATCTTTATGCAGATAACCTGACAGTAGAGAGACCAAGGCCTTCCCACACCCATGCATCCCCTGAGATCTCCCCACTAATCGGGTGGGCCCACTCACCTTCTCTAGTCAAGGGCTGCTGCCGCTGAGGCCCCCAAGGACACTTCCCTCCCTCCCCTCCTCTCAAGTTTAATGAAAGCACAGAGACTCCCAGATCAGAAATTTGTCTTTTCATCTTCCTCTCAGTGTCATTTACAAGATCTGAACCGCTCTTTATGGTTACTCTGTTGAATCTTCTCTTGTTCCTGGGCTTAAGGCCTTGGGCAGGGTGTCTACAGTTGTTTTATTTATTATTATTACAATTTTTTGCAGTCCTAGGATAGAGCCCAAGGGCATTCCACCACTGATATACATCCTTAGCCCTTCTTATTTTATATCTTGAGGTAGGATCTTACTAATTTGCCTAGGCTGGCCTCAACTTGTGATCCTTCTGCCTCAATCCCTGCCTGTGTCACTGGGGCTACAGGTGTTTGTCTCCAGATCCAGTGCTCACTAGTGATTTAAAAAAAAACTTTCTCTCTCTCTCTCTCTCTCTCTCTCTCTCTCTCTCTCTCATAGTACTGGGAATTGAGCCTAGTCCTTCATTCTGAAGTATAACTCCAGTCCATTTTTATTTTTGGTTTTGAGACAAGTTCTCATTAAGTCACTAAGCTACCCAGGCTTGCAATCCTCTGCCTCGGACTCCCAGAGTGCTGGGATTACAGGTCTGCACCAATGGGCTTGGCTAGCCATTTCTTTGAGATGCCCACTCACCAGCCAATGTAGCACTGACAGAGGTTCTCGTGAGATGTTGCTTGTTTGATGAGTAGCTCAACTTGGGTTGGAACATCCAAGGTGTCATCATGAGAGAAGTCCCGACCTAGGACAGGAGAAAAACACTGTAACGTGTGCACGGTGTCACATCTTCTAGTCCCAGTGGTTCAGCTGTCTAAGTAGCCCAATCAGTTAAGCTTTATACATGGTCATGAAGGACACACCACAGCTGCATCTTAAAAATTCTCTTCTGTATGGTTTGAATGAATGCACACTAGTCTCTTTTCCCCCCCTAGTACTGAG
Organism: Ctenodactylus gundi; assembly: GCA_004027205.1. Lineage (NCBI taxonomy): Eukaryota > Metazoa > Chordata > Mammalia > Rodentia > Ctenodactylidae > Ctenodactylus > Ctenodactylus gundi. Next base: position 311,606 of record PVKB01000545.1, on the reverse strand, counting down.
GATAGAACCCTGGGTTTTACACATGCTAAGTAAGTATTTTACCACTGAACTTCACCCCAGCTCTAGTCCCTGGGTGCTTGGCACCCAGGGGTCTCTTGTCTCTTACTGACTTTGAGGGGCCTCTTGTTGTCTTCCACATGAAGACACAGGCTCTGGGACCACACAGGCAGTGTGCGGTGGAGCTAAGCTTTTCTGGCTTCGTTGCCTCCCACTTTCCCAGTAAATAAAAGAAAAAAAAATGATTCTGTAACAGACTTATGATCAAGCTGAGCCCGGTGGTGCAGGCCTAGAATCCCAGCACTCTGGAAGGCTAAGGCAAGAAGATCACAAGTTCAAGGCCAGCCTGGGCAACTTGGTGAGACTGTGTCTCAAATCAAAAATAAAAATGAGCTGGGAATGTATCTCAGTGTGATGGCCCTAGTTTAGATCCCTAGTACCACAAAAAAAGCACAGGCTGCCCTGTTCACAGCGAGTCCCTCTCTCTCCCCTTCTCTCCACTGCACGACAGCTGCCAAAGTCTGGATGAGTGAGTCTGAGTGGTCAGTGGTGCAGCCGTGCTCTACCGTTACGCCAAGATGGTAAGACATCTAAATGTGTCTCACGCTGGAATCCACCCAGATTCCATGAGAACTTCACTCACTTCTAAGTTAAATGAGATGAAGTTATCTTTAAGGAATGATATCAGTCATCAACAAGGGCCAGGGGGACGCCCCAGTGCAGGCCTCAGGGACACTCAGGGAGCTAGGGGCCTGCAGCTCAGCAATGATCCTGCCAGAGAGGACGCTGACACTCACAATGGGCGGTGGGCTTTGGGGGTCAGGGGATGAGACTGACTGACTCCTCATGTCCCTTTTAGGTGAGTATAAATCCGCACTTACCAGTGAGCTTGTCTCGAACCCTGTTAATAATCTGAATAGCTTTCTTATTCAGGGCTTCTGGTTTCACCAAACCATCTCCAACTAGAATTAAAAAAAAAAAAAGTAAAAATAACAGTAAGAAGAGGATCAGCATAACAGGTGTCCCTGTCGGCCATAACCTTTCACTCTGGAAGTTCCTGAGCACTTTTCCCTGTGTCTACTTTTGTTCTCAGAATACAATGAGAAATTCACGGAACCCTCCTCTCAAAGATGGTTTCACTGTCTCATTTGGTTGTCCTGTCACAGTCTGGCACAGCTGCTATTTTCTTAATGAGCCAGCCACTGATGCAATTCCCTGGAGGGTCAACTTACTGAAAGAATGAATAGATTCTGGTACTGTGGTCCCTGTTTTCTTATGAGCTGGTTCCCCGAGTTCCACACCATCCAAAATTTCTAGGGGAAAGAAAATCAATTAGGAGAAATGCAAATACCAAGAAGCCAGTGCATATGTTAGCTTGTAATTATTTTATTTTTATTTTTTTGGAGATAGGGTCTTACTATGTGGTAGGCTGGCCCCAAACTTGAGATCCTCTTGCCTCAGTCCCCTGAGTGCTGGGACCACAGGCACATGCCACTGTGCTTGGCTATAGTTTAGAAGCTCTACCATCATATTCCTTAACATCTGCCCTACCTACCTCAAGTGGGAAAGGAGAAAGAAGACTTTGTTATTCTTTATGTATTTATTTAGAACTTTTTAAATCTGCAAAAATTCAAAATGTGAGTTATTACTATTGAAGACCATGACGCTTATCAGAATTGAAAGAGGAACGTTCAAGCAAAAATATTAATTAAATGTGGTAGTATGAGGGCATGGTGATGTGTGCCTGTAGCTTTTCAGGAGGCTGAGGCAGGATGATGGCTTAAACTTAGAAATTCAAAGCCATCTTGGGCAAGATCTCACCTCATCTCCCCTTAACCCCTTTTCTCAGTTCTGGGGATCGAACCTTGGGCTTCATGTGTGCTTGGTGAGTGCTCTACCACTGAGCCACATCCCTAGCTTCAAGATCCCATGTCTTCAAAAAAAAAAAAGTTCTAAAATACAGAAAGAGAACATTAGCCAAAGGCCTGGTGGCAAATGTTTGGGCAGTTGGTTAGACATAAATTGGTAATGATATAATGAACATCAGCTTTACAATAGGTCACACATGGCTGAAGTATTTTCCTTGGAGAATTTGTGTATCAATTGTGGGTAGAAAAAGTCCTCCACTGATTATGGCCTTCAGCTTAGAAGAGTCTAAAGTCAGAATCATGGACTTAACTCTAACAGTGTACTTGCACACTGACAGCACTTTTATTACTGACCCTCTGGAACTTAACTTTTGGACTACAAGAGAACCACCAGGTCCACCAGAACTAGCTGTCCCAGCCCCGTGTCTGTGACGGCACATAGAGGAGCCACTCAGTAATGAATTCACAAGGCGGACCCTGAGGATGGAGCCAGTAAGTGTCAGAAGAGTGCACATGAGACAGTCATCCGCACAAGGGGCACCAGAGGCCGCAGTTCCGTGGACGAGGGGCATTCACAAATCCCGTCCTAGGGCTACAGCATGGAGGGAGGTCAGTGGGCAGAGCACTTGTCTAACGTGTGAGAGCCAGAGTGCCCAGGATACAGTCCACGCCAGTCCATGTGTTAGGCTGTAACCTAGAAACATCCCTTTCCTTCCTACTGCTCAGATTCCATCCATTCAGTCAGGATAAATCACCATTTTTCTGGGTAGGAGAAGGGAAACACCTCCAGCCCACACGCTGCTTCATGCCATGGTGTGGTGTGGCCCATTTCTGGGCTCCCACAGCTCTTCTCTCCCAAGCCACAGCACGTGCAGGCACTTGAGAACATGGCAGAATGCGCTGTTCTACCCCCATCCTCTTCCCATACCAGAGACTGAACCTCAGTGTGTCAGGTAAGCACCCTACTCCTGAGCTATACCCCTAGACCCTGATCTCTCATTATCTTCTGTGACAGAATTCTGTATACTTGCAGGCCTCTGGACCTTACTTTTTTTTCCTGCCTTGAGACATTACTTGGCTAACTAGTTACACATTTTCCCATAAATATTTGTAGAGAATATTTCCTATTTCCCCCATTTTTCCTTTGTGGTGCTGAGACTAGAATCCAGGGCCTCTGCACTATGCTATTTCTTCAGCCCATTTTTTTAGTTAAATTTTTTTTTTCCTTTTTGAGATACTGTCTCATTCTGTAATCTAGGCTGGTTCTGATCTCAGTGTGTACCCCAGACTGTACTTGAACTCACAGCAATCCTCCTGCCTCAGCCTTCCAAGTGCTAGGATTACAGGCATGAGCCACCATGCCCAGCTTTATGTGGTGCTGGGAAATTGAACTTGGGTACTTAGCATTTGCTAGACAAGCGCTTTAAGCACTGAGCTATGCCTCCAGACCTGGTTTTGATTTTGAGACAGGGTATCCATAAGTCACTAAGCTGTCCAGGCTGTGCTTGAACTTGTAATCCTCCTGCCTCAGCCTGCCAGGATGCTGGGATTACAAGCTTGTACCACTGGGCCTGACAAGAATATTTATTTTTATACTCAACAGTGTTTACTGAGGTGTGGGTTGTGCAGGACGGTGTGAGATGTTGTGAGGAAAAACAGCTGGGGGAGAGAGGAGGCTACACAGAGCAACCAGCTTAACTCAAACTCTTCTGAGAGCTTGCAGTACATGACGCGTGCTCTGGCTCTTTGGAGGCAGTACCTTCCAGGTGCCTCTTAGCGACAGCCATCCATTTCTGCTGCCTCTACTGTCCTGTTTCTGAGTATTAACAATGCTTGAGGTTCTGGGGAGGAGCTCAGTGGTACAGTGTGGTTCCTACCACGTGCAATGCCCTGGGTTGCATCCCTAGCACCACTCCACGATCAAGGTCATATTTTTACTACTTAAGCCCAACCCAGAAACCACTAAATACTGGCTGATGTTCAGGCATGCTTTTCTGTTTTTGTAGGTAAAGATCAGACAGTTTGATAAAAAATAAATGTGGAGCTTAAAGTATCTATTCTATCTTGCCAGAGAGTACATAAAAAACATGTATTAGGCACTTGGGACTCAGTAAGTATTTCATACCATGTTTCGGAATTTCAATGAATGCCCATCAGGAGATGGGCTAACAGTGTCACACCTGCCAGCCGGCCACTGCCAAGAACTAGGAGAAAAGCATGTTTATCCCTTCCCGCTTGGCAGCCACGACTGCTCTGCCTTCCCTTCTAACAGCAAGGCAACCACAAGCTCCTCCTCCTCCCATTCTAGGAGAACTGTGGACAAAGGGGGTTCTCCTCTGGGGTGCACGCACCCACCTACTGACTGGCCCGCAGAGTAGGAATCGGTTCTCGTTCGGGATCGCTTGTTGCCTTTGGTATTTGCTAAGAAAAAAAGAAAGAATGTTAAAAAGTGCTTCAAAATTTAACCTGAAAGAAACCTGGTTGTTATATTTTCTTGTGATCACAAAAACGTAATTATTCCCAAAGCTATAACCTTGAAGAGTAACAGAGCTGCGTCCCATTCCCCCGGAGGAGGAGGATGGCTGTGCACAGGGCGTGCACAGGGGGACGTGCTCTCTGGACATTAGATTGGGATTTACACAATATACTGTGGCTCACGGAAGGTAAAAGTCTAATTTAATCACGATGGATCCAAACCTTCTTGTTAATGAGCATCCTTTGAGGAAGGAGAAGCACAGTGTAGACAAAGATGCTGTTTTTTCAGGTCTCACTGTGTTCCCTGTTGGAAATTCCAATTCACTACTCGATATGAAACCCAAACAAACAAAAATCACTGGGGCAGTTTATCTTGAAAAATATCTTAATATCTATATCAATTATGGGCATTTTTGTTCTAGCTAATAAAAATACTTGAAATTCCTCTTGAGCCACAGAGCTGATCTGTGAGAATGTAAAGCAATCGCTGCTAACACATCTCAGGCTCCAACCCTGGGGGGGAACAGGTTTATGGGGTCTGATGTGCTGAGTATTCCAATGAGGGAGGGTGCCAACCCCAATCGCATACACGTGGTAATACTCACTGTCCATCAGCCTCCAGTTCAGCAAGGGGTCATAGACAAAGGCTTCCAGCACAGCCATTACGCTGTCCTTGTGTTCCCGGAGCACCTCCATCACAGTGTGGCATGTGATTCTGTAGTTGCCATCCAGACCTGTTACCTGGAGAAGGGACGAAGCCACGTGCCCTAGGAGTTACTAAACGTCTCACTGATGCCATGTGATCAAAAGCAAAGCATGAGCTGGGCTTGGTCGTGCGGGCTGGTAATCCCAGCACTCTGAGAGTCTGAGGCAGGAGATCACAACCTTGACCCTGGCCTAGGCAACTTTGGGAGACCGTGACAGGAAGAAGAAGAAGAAAAAAGCCAGCGAGTGTGCTACTTCGTTTAGGAAGGACACAAGCACACCCAGGCTACCAAAGACAAATCAGCGAGGACCCCTTGGGAGGAAGAGGTAGGGCAGTATTTGATGTGAAGGAATTACTTTCAAAAAACATTCCTAACACACTGAAACAACGGGACCTGCTATAGAAACATGAACACGCTGGGAAACTGATGAGTTCTAACAAGCAGTTTGTCCTCAGAGAAGGTCTGAACTGTGTCAACCCCATTTCAGGGCAGCTTGTTCCCAACACCTACTCACCTCCATAGCATTGGTCAACATTCTTGTTAGTCTAAATGGAATCTTCTCTGGAAATTTCTCTCTGGTCATAGCAACCTGTAAAGCAAGCAAGGGAAAAAACCCAAATCTATTGTTAGGCAGTTTTCCTTAGCTAGAGCGAGGTAGGCAGGTGGCTTTCCTTTGTGTCACTCACACTGGTTCACATGATAGCACAGAAGTGAAGTAGCTTGGATTCAAGAGGGGACTTGTCATAGAGATTTGAAAAAAGACTAAAATAAAAAAGGGCAGAAAAATAAAAGGAGAGAAAGGGTGTGTGAAGAGCGACCTCAGTCTGCGGGGACACGGTCCAACAAGAACGTGAATTCACGGCTGAAGTTGGGTCTTTTGAGCTTACGTTTTCTGAACTGATAGAGGAAGCTGAGATTCCTGCGGTATCCTGCTCACCGCATGGCAGCCCCCACAGTTCTACAGCACGAACTCACCTCGAGTGGGTCCCCAAGATTATACAGTGCGCTCACCTCAAAGCAGTCTCCAAAGTCAATGTGCAGGATCTTCCCACTGAGCCGGTCCAGCATCAGGTTTGACGGGTGTCTGAGAAACAGAGATGAGAGCCAGAAGTCACCAGAGCAGCCCTGACAAATGAATTTGGTACTGAAACTCCCAGTCAAGGCATGACTAATGACAGCCCGCAGGTGAATCAGCCCGTTTCCCCCTCCCTGAGTCAACGTTCTGTGTTCTTAATTTTGAGACAGGATCTCATGATGCTGCTGAGGCTCGTCTTTCCTGCACTCAAGCAACCCTTCTGCCTCAGCCTCCTGGGAGCTGGGACTGCAGGTGCATACCACTGTGCACCAATCACAGCTCACTGGTTTTCATACTACTTCAAGCTGCTTTCGGGTTGTGATGGCAGAGCTAAGTGGCCATGGTAGAGGCCATCTGGCCCCAAGGCCTACAGTGTTTATCATTTGGCCCTTTATAAAATGCTTGTCGGTTCCTGCCCTGGGGATGAAATGAGGATTCACCTGCGGAAGTCACAGGAGGCCCACTGCACCAGAAGTTTGCTTTCCTCTAGGATCGTAGGAGAGTTTCTAGCAGTGACAAGGATCCATCATTGCTACTGGTCACCTACCCTCGGTCTCATCTCTCTGAAATCACCTGACAAATCAGAGATCACCTGGCTTTGTCACAGGCATTCAGCTAGGCTTGTTTTTTTTTCTTTTTTAAAGAAAATTTATGGGGAGGAATAGCTCAGCAGTTAAATCGCTTGCCTAGCAAGTGCTGATTACCCAAGTTTGGTTCTCCAGCACCACATAAGCTGGGCATGGTGGCACAGTTAATCCGAGCACTCAGGAGGCTGAGGCAGGAGGATTGCTATGAGCTTGAGGCCAGTCTGGACTACACAGTAAGCTCAGAACCAGCCTGGACTACAGAATGAGACCCTGCTTCAAAAAATAAAAAATTATTATTTTTGGAGAGTATTGTGGTTTGGCTCTGGAATGTCCCCCAAAGTCTCATATATTTAAATGTTAACGGATTGTGTATGGAACCATGTACTGTTGGTGGATTGGGATCTAGTCAGGAGGGGTGGATTACAGGCAGGTAAGTTAGGATTAATAGTGTGTAGTGGCCACATCTTCCACACCTGGATGCAGGAGGGGCTAATCACTGGGCGGAGACCTGGAAGCATATATAAGCTGCTTCCTGCCTTCCTTGGAGGACCGGTCTCTACTAGTCTCCATTTGCCTTCCTGTGTGTGATGTCCTGAGAAGCTGCCTCCACCTCTGCCTCTGCCATGTACTTCCATTGCTGCCAGCCGCCACTTCTGCAACTGTGAGCTAAAATAAACTTTTCCTCTCCTAAATCTGTGGGTGTCAGGTACTGAGTCACAGCAATGAAAGTAATTAAGACAGAGGGTAAAATTATTTTTACTCTCAATTGTATGAGACACAACATCAAAAGGGTAACTTTAAACATTAGAGAATCATTTTCTTTATGTTCTTATGAGTCATTTTCCAAACTTTCCTAAATTACTTTTCTATTCAGCATATTTGAATGAAATGCACCATATAAAATTATCGCAAGGATCTATTTTGGCTGGTTTCAATTACAGAAATAGAATTATTCATCTTAGTATAATGGTGATAGAAAAATATTTATTAAATCTATAAAACCAATGTATTAATATAGTCTTTAAAATTTAACTTGCTTATGGAGAAAGTAAGTACTCTTGAAGTATGCTTTTTATGGATACATCAAGAAATTATATACAAATATACACACATACAGATAGTTTTTGGAGGCAGAAGTTGAGTTGACTAGATAGTCTAGGCTAGCCTCAATTTAGCAATTTTCCTGCCTTAGCTCCTAAGCGATGGGACTACAGATGTATACCACCATATGCATCTTAAATACATTTTATTTGTTTTTTGTTTGTTTATTTTTAAGACAAGGTCTCGCTCTATAGCCCAGGCTGGTCCTGAACTCACTCCTGAACCCAGGCTGGCCTTGGACTCATGGTAATCCTCTTGTCTCAGCCTCCTGAGCTCTGGGATTACAGGCGTGCGCCACCATGCCCAGTTTATGTAGTTGTGGGGAATCAAACTCAGGGACTTAGCACTTGACTTAGCGCTTGCTAGGCAAGTGCTTTAACTGCTAAGCCATTCCTTTAGTCTCCTTAAATATATTTTATTACAGCATATTAACTTTATAAAATATGGGGTTTCAATATGGCATTTTCCTATCTGAATGTAACATACACTTGTATTTTACCATATGCACCCCCCCTAGCCTCCCTTGTACCACTCTCTCTTCCTTTTTATTCCCTAAATTATGCTTTTTGCTTTTGCTTTTTTTTTTTTTGATACAGGGTGTCATTCTGTAGTCCAGACTGGTCCTGAATGCACCATGGAGCCCGGGTTGGCCTCAAACTCACAGCAGTTCTCCAGTGTCAGCCTTCTGGGTACTGGGATTACAGGTATGCGCCACCATGCCTGGCTACTTCTATGAGGCATTAGAGGATGGAACCCAGCTTTTTTATTTTTATTTTTTTTAAGAGGTAGCATAGTTCTTCACTTAGAAACAAAGGACAGAAGAGTAAAAGCTCTCCCTATCCAGGAGGGGTTCCTGAGAGTAGGTTTCCCAAGACGCTAAAGTATGAAGCGTTGTTCTGTTGGCACAGATAATAGACTAAAGTCTATGGTTGATATCGTAAAAGAAAACTAAAGTATCGGGCTGGGGATGTAGCCCAGTGGTAGTGTCCTGGGCTCACATGCACAAGACCCTGCACTTAATCCCCAGCACTGCAAAAGTCTAACATAAGAAATACAAACATATACTTGCCAGATGGTCATAAATCTCACTAAAAGACAAATGAAACCATTCAAAGAACACTGCAACAGACAGAAGATGGAAAGAAAGAAATTAAATTCATTTACCTGTCTCCAAGGCCCAAAATATATCCAACCATCGACATGACTGCCAAAGAGCGTGTGTAATTGGTTCTTCGGTCAAACCACACCTGCAACACAGGGACATGTATGAACCAAGGCTCTGGAAACTTCAGAAGGCTTCAAGATGATAACACCCTGTCAGCCATTTCTTTATACTCTATCAACAACAAGCTGGAATGCACAACAGAACAACGATCCCATTCACAATAATAGTAATAAACTAAGCTTCAAAATAAACTTAATTACAAATCTTTTGGGCTTAGATAAACAAACTTTTCCTAGGAACATTGAGTAAATGAAAATATCTACGCCAAGATCTCCATTTAAGATGGCTATAGAAGGGCATGACTATAATCCCAGCACTTGGGAGGCTGAGGCAGGCTGACTGACATGAGTTTGAGACCACCCTGGGCTAAACAGTGAGTTCAGGGCCACCCTGGAACATAGAGAGACTCTGTCTCTAAAAAAAGGCTCATAATTAGTATGAGGAAAATATAGGCAAAGATACATAATCTTAAGATAGAGGAGCTGGAGGAATGGCACAGTGATTAAAGTGCTTGCTTAGCAAGTGCAAGGTCCTGAGTTCAATTCCCCAGCACCATATAAAGCCAAGTGTGGTGGCACACACCTGTAATCCCAGCACTCAGGAGGCTGAGGCAGGAGGACTGCTCTGAGTCCAAGGCTAGACAGGGCTCCATAGTGAGTTCAGGACCAGCCTGGGTTACAGAGTGAGTCTCTATCCTAGGGGGTAAAAAATGGCTAAGGCCTTTTTGAATATAAAACCAAAGGTAGAAACTTGAAAATCTGGTATCTCTAGCTTTTAAAAATGTCTATATCAATAACATTAACATAAACTTAGAAACTAAATAACAGGAAATTTATATCATATATGAAGACTACTGTTAATGTATCAAGGGTTCAAATATTACAAGCAATGGAAAGATTCAGTGTCAGCCTGCTAACTCCCACGTTTCACAAGCCTCCGCGGACCCTAACCAGGAAGTGGCTCATCCTGCCAAGAGTGGGTAAAGGGGAGGGGTGCCCAGGACCAGGCAGCCATACCTCCGAGCTCGGGCTCTTCAGCCACAGCAGCTTGGCCAGGTCATCGCCAGCTGTGTTGTTGACGGCGTGCTCAAATACCTCCACCTTCTGCATCAGAGTCAAGTGGTCATAGTCTGGAGCCATCTGCGTCAGAACACAACCACACCGTGAGAGACAAGCAGCCTGGCTGCCCCAGGAAGCAAGTCTTGGGGCCAGGCAGAGCTGGCACTAGTTTCATCATCATAGCCAAAGGATAAGGGGAAGGGGAACACTGTAAATGGGGAACAAGAGGGCCTGCCTAGCCCGGCGACCTCAGCACTTGCAGGCAGAAGAAACTCCAGCATAAGGCTCTCAGTGTGGCGAGCGTGCTAGATGGCACAAGGCTGTGGTAACCAACAGTTCTCTTCCTATTTCTTAGATATTTAAGGCATGATTTCTCCCATGCTCTGTATCTGAGGTAAAAATATGGTGCTTGGTATTCATGATCAAAATCTAATTTTGGGCTTTTGGGTCCTTCAGTTTCTTAAAGGTTATCTGCTTTGTAGGCTTCGCCTCATGAAACTAGCTTATAGTTAATTCCCTCAAAGTGATCGCTCAGTGACAGACATACACAGAAGAACCAGAACCATGCATATTCCCTGATGCGTATTTCTGCCCCCAAAACACTGAGGCTGTGGGTCTGGCAGCTCGCCACGTACTCGCAGCATGATGCGATGCTCAATGTTGAGCAGGATCTTCTTCTTCTCTCTGTAGTCCCGGATGAGGGCATGCAGCGTGTCACAGTGTGGCACCCAGCCAATGAGGCCCGAGTTGGTTGACAAAGGGATGACGGCGTATCGCTGGATGCTAGCACCCACAGGAGAGCAGCAGGAAAGATAGAACACCTTGGTCAGCGTGGGACACATGCAAGCTGTCTGGAATGAAGCCCCTGCCCCAGGCCCTAGCAAGGTGTGTAGCGAGCGGCCCTTCATGGAGAACAGGGCATCACAGACAGAAGGTGCCCGATGCCACAGAACCCACTGCGTCTCAACTTGCCTAACAAACACACAGTGCTGGGAGAGCACCAGGTGAGTTTCTTTCTTTTTTTTTTCAGTAGAGGATTGAATCCAGGGTGTTGGCACTGATTTGCATCCTCAGCTCTTTTTTTTTTTAATGTTTTATACACATGTGACATTGCTAAACTGCCCAGATGTGACCAGACCCTGTATCCTGGCCTCAACCTCTCAGAGTATAGGATTACAGACATGTGCCACCATGCGCACTTGTCAATGACTTATTTCTAAGGCTAAAATAATCTCTCCGTGCAATACCGAAGATCCTAGTAAGAAGAACAGTAACATTACTGAGAACAAAATAAGTCTGTCAGGGCTTCCACCTTCAAGAGGTAAAACATATCAAGTTAGTGGAATCTCCAGTCTCATCCCAAATGATACCTTACGGATTCCTTGAAGGCCACTAAGGGCATTTCCCAGGGAAGGCACTCTAAACATCCTGAAAAATTTTTCTTTCTTATATTTGATACTTGGTATTGCTGGCTTCCCGTCAGGTACATAATTTTATAACTGACTTGTTAAAGGTACCTGACTATATGGACACACACAGGCAAAGGCAGGATGTCCCAGAGCTTTGCTGTTTCAGTAGCATGTTGAATACCTGAGGTTTTTGCGGAGAGACGTTGGGTCATTGGCCAGAAGGGTGTTCACCAGGCCAAAGAGCTGCATCACCCGCTCATCCTGCCGCAGATCTTCGTGGCCTTTCAGGAGGAAGACAAACTCATGCCCATTGCTGCCTACAAAGAATGGTGGGAGCAGTCAGAAGGAAAACAGTTCCTGACATCGACTGGCTGAGGCCCCAAGGACCTGTAAAGCACCTCCAGATTGTGGACACCTTACCTAATCACATGTACCCTACAAACAAAAAAATATCATTTTAGAACTGAGAAACAGAATGGCTCAGATTTTGATGGTTTCTCAATGACTAAATTATTCAAATGAAAACTAAAGCTGTTTTTTGAAGTCCAGGACTGATCACACATGGAGATTCTCCGTGGTTCCACCTCTGCCACACACTGTCCTCAGACACCTGACCCTGTAGGCCACATCACCTGGACCCAGCAGGGTGTAGCCCTGCAGTGTGGGGATGGGACAAGGGAAAGGCCAGGGTATCCCTCCCCACTTGCCCTGGCCTCTGACATGTCCCTCAGCCTAGACGGCCTGTCTTTCCATGGGGCCATTTTTGCTTTTTTGGGTCTGAAGAGGTGAGGCAAAGAGCAGCTCCTCCATGTGCTCCTTCCTGGACTTCCTGCCACTGGAGGCACTTCCTTTGTTACACCTTTCTATTTTGAGACAGGGTCTCGCTCTATAGCCCAGACTGGTCCTGAACTAACTGTATCGCTCAGGCTGGCGAGTGCTGGGATTACAGGTGTGCACACCATGCCTGGATTTTGTGGTGCAGGGAAATCGAACCCAGGGCCATCAGCTTGCAAGGCAAGCACTTTAACTGCTGAGCTATTCCTCCAGCCCTTTCATCACACTTCTTTAATTAAGCACTCTGAAAGCAAGGTATAGTGGTATAGGCCTGCAATCCCCACACACTGGGAAGCTGAGATAGGAGGAACTCAAGTTTGAGCCGAGCCTGGGAAACCTAGCAACTTAGTATGACCCTGGCTGAAAATAAAAAATAAAAAGACCTGAGTATGTTGCTCAGGCCCTGGGTTCAATCCCCAGTACTGCAAAACGCAAGCCAAATCAAATTAAAAAAACATCCTGAGAACCTGACTGACCTGTGTTTTGTTTGAGAAGATGCCAGCCCCTGGAGAGACTAACACCTGTGGACCATGACTAACCTGCGCAAGTGAATAATCACTAGGCTTAAGAAACCAGCATTACTTGCAATATATATATATATATATATATATGTACACACACACACACACACACATATGCAATAAATTGTCAAGTTTATCGTAATCACTATACATCACATATTGATACTACAAATAAATGGGGGGGCTAGCATTATTAAGAGGAAGAGTCCTTAGGATGCTAGGAGAGGACTTGGGGCTCCCTTATTACATGTAGGTAGTACAATAGTCAGAGATTCCAGAGGTCGTTTAATGAATCTCACGTGAGATTTCATTTGTGTTTTAGTTTGACAGTCATCTTCTACAAGGAGAGATTATAAAGGTAAAAAGGAGTATCCAAGAGGCCAGGTGTCTTTCTTCCTCGTGGCTTGTCACCACCCGTGCCTGGCTAAGGCCCCCACCTGCCACCACTGCCTGCTTCCAGTGCACAATCCCCATAGCTTCACCTCAGCAGACACAGCTCTGAGTAAATGAGGAGTCCCAGCAGATGTGCGAAGGGAGGCTGGGCTTGGCCACGGTGGGGGAGGGGCAGGTGGCAAGGGCGTGCAGCGGTTCTTACCCATGAGGGTCAGCTTTCGGGGCCTCTGCTTGGATGTGATGACTTGCAAAGATGGGGCTATGGACTGAATGCGAATGATGGGCTGGTTGGGGTCATACGTTCCCGGCACAGCCAATTCCAGGTCCCGGCACATCAGAAGTTTTGGGGAAACATACTGCAGCTCTAAGGATGTGAGCTGTGAATAATTACCAAAAGATTTAGTATTTTGTCCCTGGGGAGAAGTACAAATGCAATTTAAGTATTTCCAATGGATTCCTGTATACAGTGATCTGTCCCAGAGTCTGCAGGTAGAAAGAGAATCAGATGCTTAGAGGGAGTCAGGAAGTTTTACAGGTAATAAACAGAAAGAGGACTGTGCTGACAGCTAACTCTGCCAGAAGCCTGAAGACCCTACCTGGGGCAGCTGCTTTGAGATGCGTCTGAACACGTGGTAGTAGAGGTCCCAGGCCTGGGTGAGGTCCTTCACATTCCCTGACTTCATATACTTCCGGCACCACTCTTGGGCCTCCATTAAATCTCGACCGTACGCCTAAGAGAAAGAGTGGGGCAAATTTGCAAGGTGTCAACGTGGTTGCCAAGCCAGGAGGTTAAATGCCAGAGCCAAGCCTGAAATCCCTTGGGAATCTACTGTGGCTAGAAGGAACTGGTGGAGAAATAGTAAGCAAGAACAGCTATGCCAGGGAAATGAAGTGAACAGAGAACTGATAGAATAGGAAACATTTTGGATTTTCCCAGCTACCCCTCAGACAAGCAGTTATCTAGAATATACAAAGAGCTTAAAAGGTGGGCATGGGACATGTCTGCAAGCCCAGCACTCAGAGGAGGCTAAGCAGAAGGATTGCCATGTGTTCAAGGGCAGCTTGGAATACATGGTGAATTTAGGACAAGCCTCCATTACAGAGTGAGACCCAAGAACTGAAAATTAGACACTCTAAAAATACTATCCCCTCCCAAATAATGGTATCTGAAATGAACAGACAGTTCTCAGAAGATGTTTGAATGACCAATAAATATATGAAAAATGTTAAGCATCTTTAGTCACTGGAGAAATGCAAATCAAAACAATGTTAGATTCTATCTAAATCCAGTAAGAATGGCTAGTATTAAAAGCTTAAAAACAAATGCTGGCACGGTTGTGGGGAAGAAGAAACCTTCTACATTGCTTGTGGGACTATAAACTGGTATAAACCATTATGGAGATTCCTCAAAAAACTGAAAATAGATGTCCCATTTGACCCAGCTATAATTCTTCTGTGTATCTTCCCAAATAAGTTAAAGTCATCATAAAGAGTGATTCATGCAAGGCTGGGGATGTAGCTCAGTGGTTGGAGTGCTTATCTATCAAGCACTAGGCCTTTAGTTCTATTCCTCAGCATCCCAGAAGCTGGGTGTGGTGGTGCATCCCTGTAATCCCAGCACTGGGTATACTAAGACAGGAGGACTGCCTTGAGTTCAAGAATAGCCTGAGTTCAGAACCAGCCTGGACTAGAGAGTGAGACATTCCTTCAAAGAAAAAAGAGTGATACATGCATACTCATGTTTATAGTAACATTTGTAATAGCCAAATCTTGAAAGCAGCCAATTTGTCCACCAACAGATAAACGGATAAAGATGATGTAGTGTATTCACACAATAAAGTACTATTCTATCATAAAGAAAGATAAATCTGAATAACTTGTAGGAAAATAGATACACCTGGAGACCATTATGCTCAGCAAAATGAATCAGACAGAGCAAGTTAAATATCATGTGGTTTCTCTAATATGAGAAAACCAAATCATAAAAAGAGAGAGATGAACAAAGTAATAAGATAGACTTTGTGGGAAGGGAAAGTGGATACGGAGGGAGGGGTGAGGGGATCGGAAAGGAAAGGGAAGTAAAAATGATCAAGATGTGATGTACAAATACACTAGTTTCTCAAAAAAAGAAAAAGTAGTTGTCACGTTACCATTCCTACAGCTTCCAGATCACAAGGACAACTTGTCAGAGAAGGGAAAGTTAGGAGAGAGACAAGATGACCTCCAGAGGAATCTTGTGTTTTTCCAGTAACAACTTCATTTGTTTTTTATTTAAAAAAAAATTTAAACACTATTATTATTATTTTTGAGACAGAGTCTTACTCTGTTGTCTAGACTTACTGTGTAGCCCAGGCTGGCCTAGAACTCACAGCAATCCTCCTGCCTCAGCCTTCTGAGTGTTGAGATTATAGACATGTGCCACCACGCCAGGCTTTGGGGTGCCTTCTATTAAAGTCAGTAGAAAGACCACAGGGAACGCAGCCTGAGGAAGGTCTTGGGTAGTGTCCTCAGGCGCTTACTCATCGCATACCTGATTAAAGGATGTCTCCTTCAGAGTCTGGGGGCCCCGCTCCATCATAGCATGCAGGGGCTCCAGCACCTCAAACATGCCTTTCACATTCCTCTCCCCAAAGTACAAGCGAGACGCCTCTTCCAAGCCTTCGTGCCACATCTCGTGCCAGAGAATGGCCACACGGATCAGCTCCTCACTCACCTGAACAGAGGGGAGAGGCAGAAGAACCAGGATGAGCTATACTCGGGAGCTCTGACTCAGAGAACTAGGGAAGGAGGAGAAATTGTGTGGCAGTCATGAGGAAGAGACGCAATCTCCCAAGACATCTGGCTGGGTGACCAGGGTCAGTGGCTCCGGGCTCACCATCATGGCCTGCTGCACCAGGGTGTTACTATGCTCACACATATTCTTCAGAATCTTGTTGGCTGCGTTGTGGCGGGCCGTCGTTGTAGACTTGGAAGCCACCGTCAGCGGGTAGATGAGGGCCTGAAGCAAACAGAGGAATATCAGCAAAGGGTTGTGTGAAAGGGGCCCGACCCGAGTTTCAGGAAGGATGACATTAACACCATGTGAGTCTCCCGGGAAGAAGACACTCCACTTGGAAGGAAATCTTTTCAGGAAGCCTCTATGTCTTTGGGACTGCTGGTTGTGCAGACTCCGCTGGGGCAGGAGAGCATGCCTGGCTCCTGCGCATGTGTTTCTTCCAAGGTTGGCCACCAAGTCAAAGGGGAGTGGCTAGATGAAAAACTGCTCAGGTTCTCCACATACCTGGGGGTGGTACCGACCAATGTCTGTGAGAAGCTGGTGGATGAGCCGGCCCACCAAAGGTCTGGGTGTATCTATTCTTGCAATGAGCTGAGGTATGACCTGGTATTCAAAGACAGCATGCAGTGTGAGACAGGGAAACAACTCTAGGTCTTCTTCTTTTTTTTTTTTTGGTTTAGTTGTAGTAGAGAGCATCAAGCCTTTCACACTGAGCTATACCCCTAACCCTGTTTTTATTTTTATTTTTGAGACAGGGTCTTGTTCTGTAGTCCAGGCCAGTAGTGAACTCATTATATAGCCTGGGCTGGCCTCAAACTCAAGGCAATTCTCCTTCCTCAGTCTTAATAAGGGCTGGGATTACCGCTGTGCACCACCATACCCGATTTCATTTTTATTTTGTAATTTGAGACAGTCTTGTTAAGTCACCTAGGCCATGCCTGAACCTGCAATTCTCCAGCCTCAGTACTCCCAGAGTGCTGGGATAGACCTGTACCACTAGGCCCGACTCATTATTCTTCTGAATAATGATCAACTCTTACAACTAGTTTTGGTTGACACTGTTAGGCTCTGAAATGGCTCATTCCCTTAGGCCTCTAAAGAAACTAAAGAGAGTTCTGCTCCCGGGTGGCCACAGATTAGCAGCTTCCCTCTGCCATGCCCTTCTACCAGCTGCTTCTGCCTGCGAGCTACCTGACCACACATGAATTAGAAGGTGTAATAATGGAGAAATAATTGAGGCCTAAAGTGACCAAATGGATGTGAGTCCCAAGCCTGATCTGAAGCATCCTCCAACAGTGTCAAGTCATATTTAATCACAGCTACTTATTGAACATGTATAGAACATATGTATAGATCTGCCAAAAGAGAAAAGGAAAAAAACCCTGAAGAGCCTGGGGAGACCAGCCCGGGATGAAGCTGTCCCTTACCACTGTACAATGTACGCTGCCTTACTGCTCTGGCCACCGCATGACTAAGGAGAGGGGCCAAACTCACTAGGAACCAGGCAGCCTCACCTGTAACCAAGTATCGATTTGGATGGCTTTCACCCCTTCCACTAGGGCTTCATTGACATCCGGCCAGTGGCCATAATCAAACCATAGAGTGAGGACTCTGGAAAAGACAATGAGAAAGCCACCCAGAAGAGTTAGTTTCCCAGTTTTTGTGTTTTCCTTATAATGCTCCGGAGGAGAGAACTAGTGGCTGCGATGAGGGGCAGAGTCTGCTCCAGACTGTGGCGCAGGGTCTCTAGCCTAAACAGTCTTGGAACAGACGAGCAGACAGCACCAAAAGAACTACCATTCTGCATGCAGGAGAGACAACTGCAGAACAGGGCAACAGGCAGACCTGGTGCAGAGTTGGCCAGAGACCCCTACACAAAGGCAGAGGCTGCCTGTCACCTCCAGCCTTGGGACTGGAGTTTGGGCTGTTGTTCAGACCCCTCAAAGCTGCACGGAGACTTAAGAAATATTGTGATAGGCAAACAGTAGCTATGCCCTTCAAGATAAATCACGTGCAATCCCTTTAATCTTCACAGGACTCCCGCCCACAGGCAGGGCTAGGTCAGCCATCACACCTAGAAGTGCAGGCAGAACGAGGCCCAGACCTCCTGCGTGCTGAGCTGGGTGGGGAAGAGAAAGAGGACCCCCAGTGTGACTTCTGTGTCCTGCCGCTGACAAAGCTTCCCAGTTTCATTTTCCCCAATACCTGAGTGTATCCTGGAGGTTGTTGCCTCGTGACAAGGAGATAGAACGGAAGAAGCCCTGGACAGCAGGGACAGTGTACATCAGAAGGGTTTTGGATAAGTCCTGTTGGAACAAACACATTAACTTATACTTTTATCTCAACTTTCTTTGTCTTTTTAAAATTATTTATTTATTTCTTGTGGTACTGGAGATCCAGCCCAGAGCCTTTGCACTGAACTACATTACTAGTCCGAAGGAGAGGGACCTGAGACAGGATCTTCTTAAACTGCCAAGACTGGGCTTGGTCATAGTATTTCCCCTGCTATGTAAGGTTGCCCAGGATGGCTTGAACTTGTAATTTTCTTGCCTCAGCCTCCTAGGATTACAGACCTGTACTAGGTTGATGAGCTGGTTTTGTTTTGCATTATTTTGTGATGCTGGAGACTGAACCAAGAGCCCTCAGCGAGCTAGATAAGCTCCACCACTGGGCCACACCACCAGCTCTCTGCCTCACCTCTTATTTGTAAAATAGGTACAACTGCAAACTAAGGGTACCTACCCTGAAGGGCAGTTAGGAGTCTTAAGCCAGCTATGCACCAAAAGCCTGAATCAGTACCTGGCAGGTAGCAAGCACTTAATAAATGGCAACTGTGTCTGTCAAAATTTTCATTGTTGGGGGGTAATGACGGCTTCTAAAACAGAGTGGTGGGAGGAGGTGGGGCTGAGACTCTGACCACTCGCTCTCCAGGCTTGCTGTTGCCCTGGTGCATTCTGGGCTAACCGTCCACGGGGAGGAAGGAGGGGAAAGAACAATGCAGAGGTCGCGCCCAGGCCCTATCCTGGGAGAGGCCCAGCAGGCGTGGATGCAGTGCATGAGGGAATGAGCTGACCCACGTGGGGAGCACAATGAGGAGACTTTCTTCAGCCTGTGCCCACAGTCCCCAAACACATTTACACCTAATTCCATGCCCTAGTACCCCTGTGGTGGCAGAAAGACAGCGGAAATTCCTGCTCCATGTTGCACAGCAGAGAGAAACTTTCACTGCTCAGAAAGCCTTGCCCTGACCAGATTTTTTGTTTTGTTTTTTTGGTGCTGTTGTTTTTGTTTTTGAGACAGAGCCTTGCTGTACAGTTGAGGTTGGCCCCAAACTCACAGCAATCCTCCTGCCTCAGCCTCCTGAGTCTAGGATGACAGACATGCACCACCACAATTGGCTTACATGTGTGGTACTGGGGAATCAAACTCGGGGCCTTATGCTGGCTAGTCAAGCATTCCAACTCTTGTGCTACTCCTCCAACCCATGACCAGTCCGTCATGAGGAATAAAGGGTACCTCGGTGACCTTCTTCTGTAAGGGGGATGGGGTGGGGCTGTTCTCGGTGCTCTCAGCCTCACTCTCGCTGTTGCTTCCTTCGGTGCTGGCAGTTGCAGAGGCAGTGGCAGCTGTGGTGGCAGTAGTGGTGGCACTGGTGATGTTGGCCCCGCTGGCGTGACGCAGCTTCTTCTTCTCATCACGTGCTTGGTTCTGATGTTTGTAGTGTAGCACAGCTTCAAAATTCATCACAGCCCACGCATGCCAAGCCTGGGTGGGGCGAGAGTCAAGGCAGACACCAGGGCAGTGATGAACAGCAGGACTGAAAGGAGTGTGAGATGGCGCTGAGGAAGGACTGGGACTCCTCCCTGTGGCAGCAGAGTAAGACTTCCCAGCAAGGAAAGAACAGGACAGATGCAGAGAAGGGAAGCCAGGGCCTCTGGGAGGACACAGGAGGAGATGCTTGTAGCCTGGGCAGATGCAGGAGGGGAGTGAGAGAAGGAAGGCAAAACGCCAGGGACAGAGGACAGAGAAGTAGGAAGGTTGGGCCAAGGAGGCCCCCTTTCATCTGTACGAAAATGGCACTTTACTAGGTTTTCAAGTTTATGATCCAGATGATGTAAGAGCGCAGAGGTTGTAAGCAAGCAGCCAGCTGTCCCAGTGCTTCAGCAAAGTGATGGTGAATCTTAGGTCACACAAATATAGGCAGTGGAAGGCCTGGAGAGAACAGCAGCACCAGGGACAGGGAGCCTCTCCCATCTGTACGGCCCCAGCCCCTGACCATAGCCCGGACAGAACTAGTAGCTGATGGCTGGTGAGTGGGAGAAGGCCTGGTGTTTATCTGGACTAAGAAGGACCAGCTGCATCTCAGGTTTTGAGCTGCCATTCCCCTACAGTATACCACTGCATGGTAGAGACAGACTGAGGCAGAATCTGATTTGGGGCATGGCAACTTTGTACTGTTAGCAGGACTTAAATAGTCTACCAAGAGCTGGGCATTCTAGATAATTGGTAAATTCCTTTGTATTTCTTACCAAAGACCTTTAACACAAATGTGTCTGCTTTCCCATGTAAGCAGATCAGGCTGGTCATAACTGACCTTGACTTGATGAGTAAGTACTCTACGACGACCCAGGTCGTTTACCTATACCTCCACTCAATGAATATCTTTATTCTTATTTGTTTATCTATTTTGAGACAGGGTCTCACTCTGTATCCCAGGCTGTCTAGCTTTGAACTTATGGCAATCCTCTTGCCTCAGCCTCCCGAGTGCTGGGGTTGCAGGTGTGCCTCACCATGCCCAACTTATGTGGTGCTAAGGAATTGAACCCAAGGGCTCCTGCTTGCTAGGCAAGTGCTTTAAGCAATGAGTTACACCTCCCAGTCCCACAAATAACCTCTTACACATCTACCAAACACTGGCACTGTCCCGGGGTCAAAGTAAAGAAGATCCCCTGAGTTAGCACGCGGACAGTGCTGCCAGACTGACAGTAAAAGATCAACAGTTACAAAATCAGCGGGATTCTTATAGTGTGGACCTGAAATGTCCCTTAAAAGCCTCACGTATGTGGACACAGTGGGATACCTACAGAACTGTGTGCTGCTGGGAGGTGGGGCCTGGCTGGAAAGGGCTGATGCTTGGGGTTTGCCCTGGAGGGACAACTTGTTGAGAGTGGGAGCAGAGCTTTCAGGTGTGTGTCACTGACCTGTGGGACAGGAAGTGAGGGGGGCACCCACCCTGGGCGGGGGAGGCCTAACTGACAGCTTAAACCAAGTAAAGGAAGGAAGAAGAAACGTTGCTGCAGCTTTTCCTGGGAAGGAAGCACTACCCGGAAGCTCTACCCAGTGTGCTATTCATCCAGCTGCCTTTGCCTTAGTCTCCACACACTGGCTGTCTGCCACGTTGTGAAGAGCTTTGTTCCGACTAGACCTCTGCCATGTACTTTTGCCGTTGCTGGCCGCCCGTGCGTGGGCTCTGTGAGACCTGACGCTGCGAGCTGAAACAACTCTTTCCTATTCTTCCTCGCTTAAGTGGGGGATGTCAAGTATTCTGTACTAGCAACAAGGAAGTCATTAAAACAGAACTTGAAAGCAAATGCTTTTAAAAACTAAAGTTCTTGGAACTAGAGGAATAGCACAGAGGCACTTGCCTAGCATGCCCAAGGCCCTGAATCTGATTCTCCAACACCACATATACCAGATGTGGTAGCATAAGGATATAATCCCAGCACTCAGAAGGCTGATGCAGGATTGCCATGAGTGTAAGGCCAGCCTGGGCTACAGAGTGAGTTCAGTACCAGCCTGGACTGCAGTAACACCCTGTTTCAAAAAACAAACAAACGAACAAACCAAAAAACAAAAAACAATAAAACAAAATCCTAAAATTCCTGAAACCAGGTTTTTTTCTTACAATCTGTTTTTTGTCTCTGGTTAGGGGGTCAGTTCTGACTGATCAGGTTCCCACTAACCATGGGGTTGCTGGACTTGCTTTTCACCACTGTGCCTGAGAGGGGATTATTACATCCCATGATGGGGATTTTCTTGATTGGCATAAGGTGTGCTTACACAAGGCAAGATTTTTATCCTAAGTGCTTCTGGATTTTCAATTTGAGTCTGATACCAGAAGAATGAATTCACAAACTATCAGCAAGTTAAGGGAATCTGGAAAGAAATCGATGACATCTGATATACCAAGCAGCTGTAATCAGGAGGCCCCTTAGAACAGGTATAACACAATGAGGACACGTGCTCTCACCAAAGACGCACACATCCACGAGCCACCCCTGACCGGCCAGGCAACATCTTTTGTCCATTTTCTAACTCTGTTTGTCTTTTTGAAAAGGTTCCTGTAACATAACAGGATGTTACCCAGATCTTTCCAATAAAAACAAAGGAAGTTAATTTCTGAGCTGAGGACTAGGCAGGGACAGAAATCAGAAAGCCGAAAGAACAGATGACCCGAGGGAAGGTGAAGTTCCTGGGATTAAACATGCATCCGGATGCTCCTAGGAAAACAAGAAGCTAAGAGTCTGCGAGACAGAACACCCTCAGTGCCTCAGAATGACGCATGTGAAGTACTTCTCTGATGAAAGACTCAGTCTCTCTGCATCGCTGAAATCTGCAGGCGAAATGCAGACTCTCAGCATTGCTTAGCTCCGGGGGCCCGACTCTAACTATGAGGACAGCACTCAGGCAAGGCTGTGCTGGGCTGCCAGCATGGGCAGCAGCACCCACTGCCCACCTCTGACTCACCTTGTACCAGCTGCGGTCATGCTCCGTGGCAGCGCTGTAGTACTGCAGCACTTTGGGGATGGTACTCTCATTGATGCCCTGCAAGTTCAGCTGCCATTCTCCAAGTTTCAGGAAACACCTGGAAACACAAACACATCCCGTGTTACTCCTTCCCCAGAAGGGCTCCACAAGAACAGGGTACTGTTGGAGCACCCTAAAGCCTTTCTGTATCCTCCTGCCTCAGCCTCCTGGGTGTAGGGATTATAGGCAGGCTCCACCACACCCAGCTAATGTGGTGCTAGGGAATCAAACTCAGGACTTGCACTTGCTAGGCAAGAGCTCTACCTGGTGTGCTATTCACCCAGCTGCAGTCTTTCTGTGATTATTCTTGCTCTTAAAAGCCCAAGTGATGGAAACAGCAGAATGCTGAGCCATGTGGAAAGAGGGAGATGGGGTCCAAAGATACTCCTTTTATTCTGAGACAGAGTTTCACTAAGTTGCCTAGTCTGGGCTTGAACCTGTGATCTCTTTGACTGCTGGGATCCCAGACTGCTGGGATCACAAGTGCGCCACTGGCCCAGCTTTTCCCGTTCGTCCTCTGTAGTGCTACAGTATTAACAGCTAGCACCTATGGGTTACTACTGCGTTTCATCTACTGCTCAGAATGGCTGCCTCGCCGCCCTTTCCCTTCATCGTCACACTACCTTATCCCTTCCTAGGAAACAAGTACTCCTGCGATCCCATACATCTGACAGGGAAGCTAAGGTAAAGAGAGTAGTTTACATTGCTTATACCTTGTCTAATGTTGGGGCTGAGGGCGTAGCTCAGGGGTGAAAGAGTTTGCCTGGCAAACACAAGGTCTTGGGTAAAGTTCCCTAGAACTGCATAAACCAGGCGTGGTGGCACTTGGGAGGCTGAGGCAGGAAGACTGACCTGAGTTTGAGGCCAGATTGGGCTACATAGTGAGTTCAGGACCAGTCTGGACCATACAGTGAGACCCTGTCTCAAACAAACAAACAAACAAAAAAAACCTGTCTGAAGTCAAACTTATTTAGGCACCAAATTAGCAGTGTATTTGGCACTGGAAAACGAGCAATCTAACCCTGAAACCAGAAACCTGGAGAAGGAGAATACACAGGGCTCCTGGGCCACTGGACCCTGAGGAAAGATGTGGCAGACATGCTAGCTGCCTGGGATCCCAACCAGAAACAGACGTTACAACCGGCTGCTGGGGCAGTGGGGAGCTCACCGGGCCATGAGCTTGTGCAGCTCCTGCTTGTGCTGCTGGTCCTCGGTGGCGATGGCATGCTGGGCCTGCTGCTGCATGGTCTGGACAAAGTGCTGCATGTGCTGGAAGGCATCAATCTGTAGCAGGACAAAGGCGCAAGGTGTGACCCACTCACAGCCCCCGAGTCAGGCGCCAAACAGCACACACTGGAGCCAGGAGTGAGGACCCACAGGAAGGAGACCCAGGGCTGGGGTTTCCAGAGCACTGATTTTATTCAACTCAAGGCTTAACTCTCCTTTGCCAACCATCATTACCAGTTTTGTAAGCTTTGGAGACGTACATGCCTGGCTACCACAAGCAGCAACTCCTCTGAAGTAACCCAAGCGAAATGCTCATTTCATCAACATGTTACCTGGGGATCCGGCTCACTAAAAACTGTTTCAGGTAGTAAAACTCTATTTGTTTATGGTCCCTTGAGTACTCCAGCATCACAAAGACTATATATTTAAAAGTCAGGGAGCTGGAGGAATGGCACAGCAGCACTTGCCTAGCAAGTGCACAGCCCTGAGTTTGATTCCCCAGCACCACGAGTAAGCTGGGTGTGGTGCCACACGCCTGTAATCCCAGCACTTGGGAGGCTGAAAAAAGAGGATTGCCCTGAGTCCAAACCCAGTCTGTGCCAGAGTGAGACCCTGTCTCACAAACAAAACAAAACAAAACAAAACAAAACAAAACACAACACAACACAACACGAGTCAGGCCTGGTGGCACAGGCCTGTAATCCCAGCACTGCGGGAGGCTGAGGTGGGGAACTGCAAGTCTGAGCCCACCATGGGCAACTTAGTGACTCAGTGATACTCTGCTTCAAAAATCGAAAGTTAAAAATTGGCTAAAAACGTAGGAGTGTGAAGGCTGCGGGCTCCACTTTCAGTACCCCCTCAAGAGAAGAAAACAAAATGGGTAACCAGGTATGGTGTCACGTATCTAGAGTCCCAGTTAATTGGGAAGCTGAGGCAGGAGGATTCCAAGTTCGAGCCCTGTTGGGCAACTTAGTAAGATTCTACCTCAAAAACAAACAAACAACAAAAAAAATAGGGTTGAGAGCATAGAGCATAGCTCAATGGTTGAAGTGCTTGCTTAGCAGGCACTAGTACTGGGTTTGGATCCCGAGCACCACATAAACATTAGCTGGATTTGGTGGCACATTCTTAAAACCCTATCAGATCTCACACAGAGTGAGGGAGGGCATCTGTGTTAAGAGCAGACAGCTGCACCAGGCAAGAGCAGTGCAGTGCAGTGCTACAGAGCCGAGGCCCGCACAAGCCGCCCACGTCCAAGCACACGGCATCTTGACAAATCGCTCTACGCAATGTTTTAAAGGTCTTCCAGGATGGAGACTGAATACATAAGCACTTAGCAATCAAATTAAAAAACTGGAGAAATCTGCGTCCTCAGACATGGGGGTGGGGCACCACTGTGTGAGAGAATATGAAGACCAGTTTGCTACAGGAGTGGGGGACATCAACCCTGCCAACAAACAACTGGTCTTTTCACAGCAAATCGTATTAGAAGTTTTGAGGTTGTGATGGCTTTGAAGGAAAATGAAACTTCCTGGCTGAGCGGTCAGGACCAATACCAGCTTTAAAAAATTTATTTATTTATTTATTTATTGTTTTTCTGATATAGTCTCAAAACATATGAGAACCTTCTGCCTCAATCTCCCAAGGTGCTGTGATTACAGGCCTGGGCCACCATGTCCAGCTTCGTCCCCTCCATTCTCTACACTGATAATATTAACAGCTAACTTCTAGTGATTGCTGCTGTATTTCATGTACTATTTAGGTTTTTTTTTTTTTTTTTTTTTTGGACACAAGGTCTCATTCTGTAGTATAGGCTGATCCTGAACTCACTATGCAGCCCAGGCTAGCCTCAAACTCACAGCAATCCTCCTGTCTCAGCCTGAGTGCTTGGATTAAAGGTATATGTCACATCAAACTTATGTGATGCTGGGGAATCAAATTCAGGGTCTTTTGCTTGCTAGACAAGCACTCTAATCGCGATGCTATTCCTCCAGTCCTCATGTACTATTTTGAAAGCTTGACACAGAAATTGTCCAGTTTGGTGGGCTGAACTTGCAATCTTCCGGCCTCAGCCTCCTGAGTGTTGGGATTATAAGTGTGCACCATTATAAATATAAAGAGTTAATTGACATCCGTGCACAGGGTTTGACCTGGAACTGGAATGGCATAAGAAATAACTTATCAGGCAACTAATCCATGCACATGCACATGCACAGGGCAGACACACAGATGTTCCTGCAGTGAACATGACACCTGTCTCCCACAGCATCTGCCTTCATAAAGTTCTCACTGCCAGCTTGGAAGAATGAACTACATTAGCATCCCTGTCCTACAAAGTGATACAGGTCCCTTTAGGTTTTTTTTCTAGGAGAAGTACACTGGCTAGACTTGAATCCAGTTTCTAAGAACTCATGTCAGAAGTAATACTAGAAAGATCAATCGCCCAAAGGAGGACTCGTAACTCAGTGTGATCGCCATGCAGGCAGGTGCCAACCTAGGGCTCTGACACCAAGTGCCCAAACATTATGTGATATGAAAATGTGACCAAGAGTTTAAGCTCCTCTTGGAGGCCTAAAGAGCTAACAAGTAGGCAGGAAGATCATAAGGCTGAGCCCAAGCTGGGCAACTTAACCACTTAGCAAGACTCGGTCTCCAAATCAAAACTAAAAGCCGGGAATGTAGCTCACTGTGAAGGTCTCAGCTGGATCTCCAGTACCACAAGACAAAACAAAACAAAACAATAAAACTTTTCTCCACTCTAAAGAAAGAAAAAGTGATTTCTTCCTTCTTACAATAAAAGGCCCATCAATGGAAGGCAGAGGCTTCTCTCAGAGCTGAAGTTTGGGCATGGTATTCTGGTATTTGCCTGGATTGTCAGTGGGCAGGAATACCTTTTTGGTTAGTAAGATCTTGCAAAAGAATAGCCTGTCCCTAGACTTCATGGCATGGTGTCCCTGAGGATAACACGGTACCTTGCCTTCCTGTAAAACAAGCTCTGCTTTCCCCCAAACACTTCCATTTGCCTCAGACAAGGCAGTGGGCACCATCCTGGCTCACAGTGCAGTAAGTGAGGTTCAGGGAGTAACTGTGCAGCAGGACAGTTATGACGGGGCTTTCCCTGGGGGACGCCTAAGGACAAAGATGTGACATCTCTAGCTCTAGGTTTAAAGTCTAGGCACCTAACTTCAGATATGTTTATAAAGTTTTTAATCCTGCCAGATTTTGGGCAGTGGTCCTAGGGTGAGAAGCCACTCCCTGGTTGGGATGTCACCCAGAAGGCTCCTTCTGAAGGTGGCACAGAGACGGAAACAGACTATGCTGAGATCCAGGCCTTCTGCTATTCTCATCTGCCTGGAGAGGGCCAGGCTTTGAACCAGAAACACCCTGGCATGGGAGGCTCAAAGGAACTGAAAAACAAAACAATAAAAACAAACAAAATCCCAAACCGCACATTTGGAGAAGGAAACTTGGGTTATTAGCAAGGAAGTAAACTCTAGTCAAAGACCAGCTGCCTGGGAGGATGCCGGGCTGCTGGTCCCACTCTGGGTGGCATTCAATGTCACACTGAGTCAACCATCCACAAAATAAGTCAGTTCCTAGATCCAGTCCAAGGATCTTCAAGCATGCTTTCCCAGACAAAACTTTTAACACTTGTTCCATTGTCATGACTCCAGTGCCTGGTCTGGTCTGGACCGTTCTCTGTGTTTCTTTTTTTCTCCTGCTATTGGGAATTGATCCCAGGGGAATTCTACCACTGAACTACATTCCAGACCTTTTTAAAGAAGTATGTATGTATGTATGTATGTATGTATGTATGTATGTATTTATTTCCTTTTTTGAGATGGGGTCTTGCTCTGTAGTCCAGGCTGGTCCTGAACTCACTATGGAGCCCAGGTCAGCCTTGAATTCCTAGCAATCTGCCTTAGCTTCCCAGATGCTGGGATTTATAGGTGTGTGTCACCATGTCCGGCTTATATGGTACAGGGGAATTGAATTTAGGACCTTGAACTTGGTAGGCAAGTGCTTTGACCCCTAGGCCCCTTCTTAAGTTTTTTATGAGACAAGGTCTCACTGAGTTGCCCAGGCTGACTTCAAATTTGTGATACTACAGCCTCAGCCTTCCAACTCCAGCGCCTAGTTTTCACTTCTTTCTGACTCGGGCGAGCACTGTGGGGAGCACCGGAGAGAAGGCTGGCTGGGGCTCCTGCCTCCGGTTAGTAAGGAGATCGGTGATGGAGCCAAAGCAGTTATAACTATGCCTCCTGGAATACTTTGTGTTAATTACCCCCATCACCCAGGAAAACTGTTTCAAACACACACACACACAAAAATCCCCCCAGAACTGGGCAGCCACATCTCCTTCTCAAGAGTTTGTCTGTAAATAACCAGGAATTCTACATTAGCTTCAAGATAACTGTCCCTCTTTGTTTCAGTGTTATACCCTGCATCATGTTGTTGCTTTTGAATTCAAACTGATGACAGGAAAGGAGACCAGAAGTCTGAGAAAACCAAACTGGTCTAGTGAAAGCTGTAGTCTGTTTTCACAAATACGCTATTTTTTTCTTTCGAGTCAGGGATTGAACCTGGGACCATCACAATGAACTACATCCCCAGCCCATTTTATTTTTAATTTTGAGACAAGATCTCCCTAAATTGCCCAAGCTAGGCTTAAACTTGTAAACCTCCTGCTTCAGCCTCTCAGAGCACTGGGTTACAGGTATACAGATATATGCCAGCATGCCTAACTGTGAATATGCCACTTTTGCAACAAATAGCCTGTCTTAAGGAGCAGAAATTGTGCCTTTTCTATAGCGTTGCACTTTCTGGAATCCCGTAACTATATCTGCAATCACACTCATTGGTTTGATCATTGGTACACGTGCACTTCCTTGACTGATTCACTTTGTGAGGTCACGAAGAACTCTCTGACATGGAGGGCAGGCAGCTTCAGACACTGGCTCCTTTCTGACAGAGAGAAACCCCTTTCAGGGAAGGCGGCCTCTGGGAACAGGCGTGGGTACAGACCTTGCGAGCACTCTTCCACATGTTTTTCATGTAGGCATAGGTCACCTGAGGGTGAACTGTCGGCAGAGGATGGTCGAGCTGCCGAGATGGATCAACGCCCAGGAGCAACACTAAGGTTTTATGAGCGAGAGCCTAAAAACAACAGAGGTCAGGTTATAAACAGAATCCGAGCAGGAGCACCACCCACATGCTGGGGTTACTCACCAGCCTGCCACTCTTGCCACACAGGCTTGCATACTTCAGCCAGGTCCTCATGTCCTCGTGAGGGCTGACCACAAGGGACCGCACCATAAGGATTTTCTGCCAGTCTTCCACAATGCGTTGGCAGCCCTAGAATGTTTGGAAACAAAGAGTTAGAGAGGGGCTCTGCTCTCCCTTAACTCCCCATGGTGGCAACGGAACATGCCCTGAAACAAAAAGAGGATTCACTAGTATAATCACATCTTTCTCTCTTAAGCATCTGTAATGAAGTATCTGTTAGGAATTTCTCAATACTCTGGGATGTGGTAGGGCGTAGGGTCTTGGCTACTTACTATGCTACTTTGGACAAGTTACATAATCACTCTGTAACATAACTGTTAAGTTACATAAAATATTAATAGCACTGACTTTACAGGGCTATAGTAAGGATAAAATGAATTAAATTATTCCAATTTCCTTCCTCTCTTTCTCTCCTGCCTCCCTTTACTGGGGACTGAATCCAAGGCCTTTGCACCCAGCAACAACCCAGCCAGGCCAGCTCTCATTAAGCTGCCCATGCTGACAGGATGAACTTTACTTTGCAATCTTCCTGTCTCAGCCTCCCAGAGTACTAATATTACAGGTATACACCACCATGCCCAGATAATCATTTTAATGGTTTTTTTTTTTTTTTTTGGAGATTGTGAATAATGCATTTTTTTTCGAGTCAGGATCTCACTCTGAAGTTCAGGCTAGGCTTGACTCATGGCAATTCTCCTGCCTCAATCTACCCAGTGCTGGGATTACAGGTGTGTGTCACCATGCCCAGCTTTTTGTGGTGCTGGGGAACTGAAATCAGGGCCTTGCGCTTGCAAGTGCTTTAACTGCTGTGCCATTTCTCCAGTGTCCGAATAATGCATTCTTAATATTTTGCTCTAGTCTCTCTGGTTGACAAAAACAATAACTATTTGTGACAAATTAGATTTCAAATGTATCATTTAAAATTCAAAAATGTGTAAGTTTGAATAATGGAAAATCCACATGCTGCAGTTTGTAAACTGGCACGCATTAAGGCTTCTGGGGTACCCTGAATGCTCATCATTTTAGATCCTTCTCCATCTTTATTTGTCTCAGGTCAGAAACTACACATATCAGGTGAAGTGCCTATTAATTTATGTATATAAGTTCTTTATAATTAGAAAAAATAGAATAACTTCATCATTACCAAAGGGGCCACGATAATTTGGGGCCAAGATCACATGACTGCTAGGACTAAAGTATCTCTTTTTTTGTTCCTTTTGGTAGGATGTAAGACTCAGGAGGGGAGATGGGTTCCTGAGATCTGTCCCCTCAGGGGTGAATTTCATGAACCCAAGGAAATGTCTTCCAGAGAAGTAAAAGTTCAGGAACTGTGATCTCCAGCTTTCAGATGTCTGAGAATGAGTTGAATCCTGTCCTGAGAACCTGAGGAGACTGTCTGGCTAAGGCTGACCTCTCAAACTGCCCACTGGCAGACACTGGTTTGGGGTTTTAATTTAAATGATTGACCACAGAGTGGCAATTTTCTAGCCCAAGCAGTTCATTGAATGTTCTGACAACAAGCTGTCTGTAAGGGCCAAATTTCCACCACTGCATAATACTTTATT
This sequence comes from Ctenodactylus gundi, assembly GCA_004027205.1. Taxonomy (NCBI): domain Eukaryota; kingdom Metazoa; phylum Chordata; class Mammalia; order Rodentia; family Ctenodactylidae; genus Ctenodactylus; species Ctenodactylus gundi. The sequence continues at coordinate 280,695 of PVKB01000545.1, read as the reverse complement.
TTCAGCCTTGGATAACAGCTTTCTAACCTATGAAGTGTGACAAAAATGACTTGGACATTCAGAAAAACAGAAAAAAAAGTACACTTAGTGATTGTTTTGGTCTTCTCACCAACAGCTAGTTTCTGCCAGATGCTGAAATAACTTGGGCCCCTCAAGCCAAAAAGCATCTTGCTGTCTTAAGAAAGTTGCAAAGGCTTAAGGCAATGACAGTGTCCTCAACTCTCCGTTCTCTTCCAACTCTATTTAGGAGGCCCACTTGTTAGACTGTCGGAAGCTTCATCAGCTCTCTGATTTGGAAACTCTTCATCCCATTACAGGAACTTAAAAAGCCAGGTGGGAAACGCTTGCTTGGTAGAATTCTTTCTGATGCCCAGTAGACAATTTTCCATCAAAATAGTCACTGGGCAGCACATAATGACTAATAAAACATGTAAAAGAACTGTATGTGCTCATTTTAGAGCCATAAACGACTGCAGTCCCAGATGTTCCTTTGCCCACTGTTCTTTCCTGTCCAGCGGAATGTGCCTTGAGCTTTCTGAGCCTGGAATGCAGCCTGGAGTCAAAGGTTTGTCACAGCCTCCTAAAGAGCCTGAAAACACAAACCTCCACTGCTCCGGGAGGAAAATTTGGAACTGGGTGTGGATCTGGCCAAGAGGAAATAACTTATAACTGAGGGAGTTGACTGTGACAAGCAGGAAGGCCAGTGTGGTAAAAGCTTTCTCTCTTTGTGCTCTGGGGCCTGAACTCAGGGCCCCACGCATGGCAGACAAGCACTTTAACTCTGAGCTACACCCCAACCCACAGGCTGCTTTCTGGCTTTGGTGATACCTTCCCCTTCCAGGGCTGGGCCGGCTGCAGTCCTTTCCACAAGCCCCTGGACCTGCTGGCTCCTAGGTCTGGGGCTGATGGCTTCTCAAGCTTCAATGATCAGACTGCTGATGGGCCCTTGGGAATGTTTCTCTACAAGGCAGATCCACAGGGGAAAAGATCTGAATAGAACTGCCAAAATGAGTCTGATCCAAGCTTCTAACTGCCACCTGGAAGAGGTGCTAAGTGAGAATATCAGGCAACCCTACTTAAAAACCTGGGTGCTAGTGGCCAGAATATGTGTTTAAGAGCTCTGGTTCTCGGCTTTGGTGGAACCACAGAATTGACCAGGACCCTGAAGATATCGACCCTGGGTCTACCTCCTAGAAATGGTAGTTTAATTGGCTGGAGAGTGGCCTGTGCATCAGGATTTTTAAAAGCTCTTCATGTGCTTCTCCTGTGCAGCCAAGGCTGAGACTCACTGAGTATGAGGTTCTGATTCCTAACTGTTTGCCCATAAGTGTCACTTATTTTCCTTTATTCCTAGAGAAGAGCTGGCAGACAGTGAAGAACTGGTCGTCCTCTTACAACTGAAGCTTAGGAGGAGAGCCCTGACTGTGGGGCTCAGCAGGGGAGGTAGGAAAAGCATGTGGAAAGCAGGAAGGGCCTCTGCGGGGGCAGGTGGGAGAATGGGGCTGTCTACTGGGCTCACCTGTAGTCTCTCCCACCAGATCTGGCGGATGATCTCTCGTCGCTCGGGGACAAGTTTGTACTGGATAACCTCCTCCAGCTCAGAAAGCATGTGGCAAGAAACCATGGCCTGATGAAAGCAAATCACATTCCAACCTAATTACTGCCTGAACATTTCAAAAGACAGGATTAATTTAAATCATTCCTTCTGGTATCAGAGTTATCTGCTGACTCAAGAAAACAGGCATGTTCCCAATCACTGTGAGTCCTGATTAGTCCTCTCAGAGCTGAAACGAGCCTCAGGAATGACATCCTGAATGTTTGACACTTACCCCGTATGCACGGCTATAGCTCTCTCCTGCCATTGCAGTTAATTCAGCATCCAGCAGGTCCCTGGCCTTGTCAATGCACTAGGACAGAAAAAATCCCTGACATGAGCTGAAGGTCATCTTAGGGCTTTTCAACTAGGTACAGAATTTATCTGCCTCTTAAATTCCAGTAATCAAGAGAAAAATTCACCAAAGAAGGGAAGAAACCTTTTCTCAAACCTGACTGGTTCAAGAGGGTAGTATTCCATTTCTCATCAAAGACAAAAATGTGTAGCACTCAGATGCTTCCAGTCTAAGGGAAAGCTCGCGGTCTTGAGTGGTAAGAGAGAAAACGTGTGCTGTGAGCAGGACAGCTGTGCCTGCAACTCATGGGGACGCCTTGTGGGACCCACCTTCCTTTAACTTGGCTTGCTAGGCATGTTTGTGAAAAGGCACTGGGCGCCCTTGAACACCCACGTGGCCCCTGTGGCTTCCAAGCACCTGTCTCCTTGATGGCGAGTTTCTGAGACCCTCTCTGTGGGTTGAAACCCGGAAGCCCAAGCCTGGCTTCCTACCACATCCCTACACGACATCGTGCTGGACGCCCCAGGACTGCCGCTTGCACCTTCTCTAGGCCCTCAGGTCAAAGTCCTCCTGGGGAGCTCTTTCCTTTTGGCATGTTTACGGCTACGGAATGCATTCCCATCCCCTAAGTGCTCAGATACAGACCCAAGTGCCTCATCCAAGATAGTGTTTGTGCCTGACAAGGTGGATCAGGTGACTTCATTTTTCCACTCTGCAGGTCAGCATGGTGTGGCTCCTCTGGATGGAGTCGCTGTGCGCCCTCCGTCATGGCCAGAAGACCCTCACCACTGACTTCTGCTGCCAGTGAGTATCATTGGCCCTTGGCATAAAACTTCCTCAACTCATTTCCTCTTAGTCTGCAAGGTATGCTAAGGCAAGGTGATAGAAAGCTGCAATGATGACCCAAGACACCCACTCAGAGAGCAACTATGATGGCAATGTCCAGAACAGTCTTCCTCCTTCAAACAGAAACTGCCACTGTGTCGTGCTTTGATTCTAGAGTGTCCCCCAAAAGCCCCACGTGCCCATGGGTACTGTGTAGTGTTGGGAGGTGGGGCCTGGCTGGAAGAGGAGGATGCCTGGGGCTTGACCTGGACGGGCACATGCTGGCTTGCCCTTCCTCCCTGGCATCTCAGTTCTGCCATGCTGCTGTGAGGATCTCTGTCCCCCAAAGTACCGCCTCTGGCTCTGGCTCTAGCTGTGATTCCACCATGTAATTTCAACACTCTCAGCCACCCATCTGTGAATGGACTGTGCCCTTCTGAAACTGTAAACTAAAATCAATCTTTCCTCCCTAAAGTTGCAGATGTTGGGTATTGAGTCACAGTGACAAAACAGTAACTAAGACAGCTGGCATCTTTTTGGTGAGTTCAGTGTATTAAGGCCATTCTCATGAGATCACAGAGCCAAATAAACACTAAAGCCGAAGTCCAACTGCTTCTTTATATAGGTCCCGTGTGCTTAGGGATTAATGGCTCATGCACAATAACTTTTCTTTGCTGGAGGATCTGGGTACATGTACATGTAGCTTTTTACCTGCTGTGCCAAGGAGAAGAGGTCCTGATGTAATGCCAGTACAGCTCTGTAAAATGCACCATCATGGGTGTCCCGAGGTATCATACAGGTGTACTCTTCCATGCTGTCCCACTGACCTAGGCACACACATACACACACAAGAAAGGAGCTCGGTGGTCAGCTCGCTGGGCTAAAGGCAGCAACTTAAATAAGCCTTGACATTTCCACTTTCCCTTAGCTTGAGGTATAAAAAAATATAAGCCAAATGAACCTGGCCTAATGTAGCAAAATCCTGCAGAAACCCTCCATACACCATGGGAGTTAGCAAAGCTCCATCTGTCTTCCAAACACAGGACCCCACCGAAGCCCTGAGAGGCGCTGTGAAATGAGAGAAAGCACCGGAGGGCAAAGTCAGCCCAAGAGCTGCATTTACTGCTTCCTCTCATTCACCTAGAGAATTCTCCTGGGCTTCCTAGGTGAGATGGAATCCCTCTCTTCCCTACGAGTCAGGCACCTCTCACAGATCAGTGCTGCACTGGGAAATTACATTTTTCTCTAACAACTGGAAATAGCCATTACACAGACAGGGCACAGGGTCAGACAAATAGCTTTCCCAATGCACTCTGGCAATATCTTTGCATAAGGAGGGAGGAGGGAAATATTCTAAAGGCTTCGTAATAACAGAAAGGTGGGCTAGGTCACAGCGCAGTGGTCTTCGCATCATGTTAGGGGAGACAGCCGTGTCCAAGAAGAGGTATTCACTTCCCTTGGTGGGTGAGCACGCGCTGCATGCTGGGATGGCCAGGGCCATCTGCAGAAGAGATATCAACCTCATTAGCCGGGAACTGCAGAGTTGTTGGTTTTACAAGGCACTTTTCTGCCTTTCACTCCAGACCGCCAGCTCATCCATCCTCCATGCCTCCAGGCAAACGCAAATAGCAGAGGATGACTCCTCAGGAAGCAATTTGTTTTTGAGAGGGCTTCCGGAGCCAGCCCAGAGCTCCAGACAGGAAAGGATGTAAACTCCGTGACTTAAGAGGGAAAGAAGGGAGAGTCAAAGGCACGCAGCCTTCCTCTGCTCTGCAGGTGGAAGTTTTGCACCTGACACATCCCATGGATCCTTTCTGCTCTTATCAAGAATATCCCTGAAACTTGCACCTCCAGACCTCTTAGCTATGACTTGGTGCCAGAAACCCACACAGCTGTAGGGACTAAAAGGAAGCCTTTGCTTTATAACACTCTGGAGGAAGGAGTGAAGGAAGGATGGTCAGGAAGGAGGGAGGAGAACAGAGAAAACAAATGGTCAAAAGGTTTGTATTAAATAATTGTTAGAAGTGGTGAAGGGCAGACAGGGGTTTGTTCTCACTTCTATATGAGCTGAGAAAGTTCTATAATGAATGTTAATAAATTTAAAAAGCTGGCTACGGTGGTGCAGAGCAGATCTGTAGTAATCCCAGTACTCTGGAAGGCTGAGGCAGGAAGGAAGATGGCAAATCTAAGCCCAGTTTGGGTAACTTGGTGATTTAGCCACTGTCTCAAAATAAAAAATGGGCTACAGATACAGATGTAGTTCAGTGTGAAGGACCTGGGTTCAAATCCCAGACAATCTGAGAAAGAGAGAGAGAGAGAGAGAGAGAGAGAAAACTGCTTAACTGCTTTCTCCCTTTGCTTCTTGTGGGATAAAGTTAGGATGGGGTGCTAACAACCATACTTGATCACGAGGTGGACTAAGCACGTAATGCTGAAATATGAAAAAAGGGTATTGCAATACTCAAAATACCAGTCTGGGAATGCTCATTCCGGATTTCATTTACAAGAGAGAAAAATAAGCCAGTATTTTGTTGAAGACAAATAAATACAAGTCTCACTGTATATAGTAAGAAATATATTTGGTCTCTGTCCCCATTTCCTGGCATAGAGTTCTTAAAACCCGGTATTATCCTGAGACAGAGTACTCCTGAGCAACGAGACCTCAAGGGTTGGCGGCTGACTCCACCTGCTGGGGGACAGCAGTGCACCCCAACTCCACAAGAGAGAAGCGCCTTAGCTACGGTCTCTTCCAACCTTGCCCTCTGTACCTGCTCATCTGGCCATTCACCTGTATTCTTCCTGATAAATCAGGAAACACAAGAGAAATGTTTGCCTGAGTGCTATGAAGCTGAAGAAGCACTCGGCGTGGAGGGAGCCCTCCCACCTCTGGTCTCCAGACTGTGCTGGGTGAGTGTGTGGAATGTGGTTTTCTCGCTCACCCATCTCAGTCTGGGGCCTGCTCGCTGGTTTCCTCAGTCTTCCCTTGAGGAGCTACTTTCACCTAAGTCTAACAAGTCAGTCGGTTCATCAGTAGACAAATGAAAGATGAAGAGGTGGGTGGGTACAAACGGTGTTTACACGCCTACAGACGTGACATCCCCCTACAGCCACAGCGCCTCACTCTTGGGCGCTAAACCCCCAGCTTCACTCCCCACCTGGCCTGGGGTGCTCAAGGTGGGAGCCTCACCTAAGCCCCACGCAGCTGCAGCAGCCATCCGGGCCATCTTGGCTTGGGTCTCATCATTAACCAGGGTCCACTTTTCACAGCACTGCTGGTGGAGCTGCCCCCTGAGGAAAAGAACCATATAGTCAGGTGACCTGAAACAAGCACCGTAACCCACCCACCTGCCTCTTCAGCTCCTCAGGAACTGGTGTGATGGAACCTGCCTCAAAGTGGGAGCTTTAAACAGAAAGCACTAGCTGGGGCTGGTGGCAACGGACTGTAATCCCAGCATTCTGGAAGGCTGAAGCAGGAAGACTGCAAGTTTGAACTTAGCCTGGGCAACTTTGTGACTTTGTGAGACTGTGTCTTAAAATAAAAATGGGCTGAAGATATAGCTCAGTGTGACGGGCTTCATCCTTATCACTGAAAAAGGAAGGAAGGAAGGAAGGAAGGAAGGAAGGAAGGAAGGAAGGAAAAAGCTAACCAGGATGTATTCCTGGGTTGTGTATTATAGAAACAGATAGGCTACTGGCTACTTGCGGCTTCCATGTAATGGTTTTCGTGATTTGTCTGAGAGTAAGTTTATCAAGGAAGGGAACAGTGCCTAACTCTCCATGATGTGAAATGCCTGGAACATCTGGCACCTTCATAAATATTAAATAATTCTCCTATGCCAGGGAACTCTTTGGCAGGTCTACAGAGAAAGCAATCTGAAGAGACACATCTGGGTATTCATTCTAGGCTCAAAGCTATAGAAGACTGGGCTCTTTAAAAGCATCATGCAAATGGTTTCAGTATGAGATAAAGCCCGGATGAAACCAACCTGTACAAAAGAAATGCTCTATAATGGTCACATCTACTGGAAATCGAGGTGCTGCTCATTCTCAAAATTTGCATAATTACCAAGAATGTGGAACTATGAACTTTGAGATAGAAATGGTGTTTAAAGAACAATGATACAAAAAAGGAGCAGAAGCTCTCTAAAGAACAGATTTCCTAACGATGTTTAGGACGCCCTCTTCCCAGGTTCAGGATATAGATCAGTGGTGCAGTGCTGGCTTGGCGTGCTCAAGGCCTTGTGTTGAACTACCAGCTCTGAGAAAACAAAACAAAAAAACCCCAAAAGCTGGCATGGTGGCACAGCCTGTTACCCTAGCCCTCCAGGAGGCAGATGTTGGAGGGTTCCAAGTTCATACTCAGCTTCGGCAACTTAATGAGTTTCTGACTGAAAATAAAGTAAAACGAGCTGGGCATGGCAGCATAAGCCTATAATCCCAGCGCTCTGGGAGACTGAGAATCACAAATTCAAGGTCAACCACTTCTAAAGGAACTAAGACTGCCCTCGCCGAGCAGCTCACTGCGGACTATGCCCAGAAGTGCTCAGGGCCACTATCCAACATCAAAGCTCAGTGGATAATAATTCACTGTCTCTGGCACGTGGTGAAGAGAGCAGCAGCCAGCAGTCTGGCTTAGGCATAGGTGGGAGCAAACGGAAGGAGTGGGCGGTCTCTGAAAACCACGTACATACTGAAGCTCAGTGAAGCAAGCAGGGCGAACCTTCCTGCTACCCAGACTCAGAAACCTCTTCTGAGCCCTGCCTGGGCTTAGCTCAGCGTAAATTCTCCAACCACCCTGCATCAGAATCGCACCCTGCCACTCCAAGGGGGGTTCCTTCAGGTGGCCAGGTGGAAATCAAAGTTGTCAGGCACGAGGCCACAGTCTGAGAACCATCAGCTCAGCTCACGTGCACCGCAGAGTTTTGTTGGGAAAGTCCTGCCTGGAGATTCGGGATCTAGAGGTAGAAGAGAAAGCTACATGGTCCTGGTCTCTGAGCTGCAGTCTGTGAACATTCACAGTTGGTAACCTCTGGCAAGTGACCCTCTACTGAGCCACCTGTTTCTATGTGCTAAGTCTGAGAATTTGGCTTCTCTTTTCATCTAGTATCATACAGCAAGCTCACTCGGTGATTACATCCCACACGTGGTCACCCCAAGAGCTGGGCAGAGCAGGGAGCAGCACAGGAGCAGCACCCCAGAGGTGAGCCCTGACAGTGACACAGGTGCAACCTTCACTCTGCAGTTGTGAGCAGCTGTCAGAGCTCACTTGCCACATTGGTACAACAGGGAGACCCAGAGGAAGGGCTCTTCTCTCCCAAAAATATTTGGTACAAAAAGAACGCAAAATGGTTCTAATACTCAAGGTGTGGGTGGGGGAGGACAAATAAATATTTAGGAATGACAACAAGCAGTAGCAACTAGGATTGGTGTGTATTTTCAACCTCCTGTTGCTGTGTATCTGGGGGACTGGGCTAAGGGCCGCCCTCTAGGACTCTGTCTCTCCACCTGGACAAATGACAGGAAACTTAGCTGGTTTTTGGCTGCCCTCTTGTGACCTCAAGCCTGAGGAATCTGTTCTAGAAGACCTGAGGCAGTGTAGGGACAGTGTGAGCAGCGGGTTTATCAGGGCTCGCCTCAGCTGCGGATGCGGCTGAGGGTCACGGGGTGGGGGCCATCCCTCTTGTGAGCACAGGCAGATGAGCACAGGGAAAGGAAAAGCGTAACTCCCAGTCACTCCAGGTCACCCCTAATGCTGTCCTCAGTGAACACCTGACTCAGGCAAGTTCAGGACGCATACTCAAAGCAAAAGAAATTTAGAAATTGCATTCTAAACAGAACTGACCGAATAAACCATATCAGAAACCTGCACATGGTCAGGAAAAGAATTCTGCTTCTCTCATCTCTTTGTAAATCTCTTTTAGTCCCACATTCTTAAATCCCTTGGTCAGCATCACTAGCCACTTATACTTTATAGGTAATTATAAAACTGGAAAGAACCCAAGAGATCAGAGGTGTATAGGCTGAGAACTGCCTTGCTGGCAGACCTGTGTCACTGTGCTCTTGGGACACCTCAGACAGGCCATCACCTCAACTCTGTGAGCCTCAGTGTCTTTAACAGTTATACAGAGGGACGTAATCACAGTGCATCTTTTCCAATCCATCAGGCATGCGACTTAACCAGCCAGGTGAAGTGGACATGGAGGATGAGTGGGAGGAGAGGGCCAGAAGGTCTCAGGGAGGAAGAAATGGTGAGGAGGATTTCCGAACAATGGGATAAGGGGCAGAAGAAGGAGGCAATCCAGGGAACTGCATAAACCAATGTGGGGTTTGGAGTCTAGAGGGCAAATCGTCTGGCCAGAGCTCAGGCAGAGAGAGAATCTCCCCCAAGAAATGGGTTGAAAAGTGGCTGGAGCCATAATACGAAAGGCTTTGAGAGTCACGCTGGGGCATTTCTGTGTAAATTCACAGGCAACACGGAGACTCTAAAGCATTTCAGGAACCAGCTACAGCTGAATTTTAAGAACTTTTATATTTTATCTTCCTTTTAACAAGATATGGCTATATGGCGGCATACTTCGAAGTAGAAAAAGTTGTTTTTTAAACACTGTGGTTAATTCTAGCAGATTCCTGTTTTTGCTTCAGACCAGTGCTTTCCAGAGGAGCTTTCTGTGATCCTGGAAGTGCTCAAGTGCACTGTCCAGGGCAGCGGCCCCTGGCCACATGTGGCTACTGAGCACTGGGTTGCCAGTGTGACTGAGGGACTGAACTTTTAATATTATTTAATTTAAAAATTGCTATACTGACTAACGGCTACCATGTTGGACAGCACAGTATTAGATACTTATGAGTGTTAATCTTGCTAATAATGGTTAAACAATTAAGCTGATTTCAAATAATTTGAAATTCTCTCTCAACATTTATATATATATGCATGATTCAACGTCTAAGGCTAAATTCACTGACAGTAAATTTCATGCAAAACATTAACCTTCTTCTCTCCCCACGCCACATCCCAGAGTATCTTTCCGCCAGGAAAGTGCTCCTTTACTGAGTCAAATCTCCTCTCCTTATCCATTCTGTCTTGCTCTGCAGTACTGGGACTGAACCCAGGGGGCCTTCACAGTCAGCTACATCCCCAGCTCTTTTTAAATTTTTTATTTAGAGACAGGGTCTCATTAAGTTGGCCCGTCTGGGCTTGAACTTACGATTCTTCCTCCTCAGCCTCTCACAAAGTGACACCGTTACCATGTATCACATGACCAGCTTCCCACATCTTAATCTTTTTTTTTTTTTTGAGGCTCAAACCCATGGTCTCACACATGGTAAGCAAGCACTTTATCACTGAGACATATCCCTAATCACAAACACCTGTTTTGGTGAATCAGTTATAATTTTATGTTGAGAAATAAAAATAATAATCAATTTGCCAAAAGAATGTCTGTAATTAGAGATATGAAGACAACATGCAGTGAAAGAGCATTCTTTCAGGAGTCTAACTTTGATTTTGTCCAATAGCATTCTTTAAAATTTCCAAGGTGTAAATTTCCTAAATAAATAAAAATCTGTCTATATTAAATCTATAGGCTCAATTTACTCATATGATGAAATACTATACTGCTATGAAAAGGGAGATAGTGATTCTACAGAAGCTAATATGACACAGTGGCCTAGACTTTGGTGAGTGAGAAAAGCAAGATGCAAAATGATACGGACAATACATTACTGTTAATATGTATGCTTGAGACAGGCATCCAGGACATTAAGGAATAGCACACTGACATATTAAATATTTTAAAGCTGGCAGCAGGAACATCAGTATGATCATCCCACATTTCTCTCATGAAATAATAAGAACCAAAATGGAGTAGCATTGGTTAAGGGCACTTAAAATGGAGTGGGAGGCCACTATTAATCAGATCTCTGATGAAGGGTAGCAGTGCTAGTCTGCACCCTCCTGCCCAGTGCCCTCGCCCTCCGCTTCCCTCCCATCGCCTCTCCCCTCACATGGCCTCTTGGTGGGCTCTTTATTCAGGTCGGATGGCAGTGCTCTCCAGAGACATCCGTGGCCTCCCAGCAGCTCTTGGGTGTAGGTCCCGACTCCCACAGAGCTCTGTAAGCTGTAAGACCTGCAGGCTCAGGAAAGGCAGACTGCATCTGTTTTGTTCCCTACTGCTTCCTCAGGCCTGACCTAGACACTGGCGTTGAGTATGCACATGATAATTATGGTGGAATGAATGACCAGAGGACCCTACGGGTCATGTTCAAGAGAAAGGTGGGATCATCCACTAGCAGGGCGGGAGGAGCACTTTCAGTCAGTTAAATCTAAAACTGAACTATTTAGCAATGGTGGTAGTACAGTACTTTGTTTCAACTGTTTGAAATAAAATGCATTTGATGCTGGAGGTAGGATAAGGACTGATTTTTCTAGAGAACATCCCCTAAGAGTTCTCCAAAACCAAATCCACGCCACTGCTGTCAGGAAAGCATTCCCGTGGCTCCTCCCTGGAACACCTGCTTCCCTCTGTCTTCTCCTTGACCTGTCTACAAACCCTTAGTCTTTTCCCCAGCAAGCATTGTGAGGTCACTCTGCTCCCCGCTTGGGCTTCCAAAATGGCCTGCTCGTCCCACTGTTCATATCCTTTCAGCGTTAGTGACTATCTCCACATGTGTGTGGCCGATCAACCTCACAGGACAACCGATGTCGTGCCTGTCTAGCCTTGACCTTGGCATGGGCCTTACACAGAGTAAGTAGTAGCAAGATAAGGTCAAAGTCCTGCAGAGAACAGTCACTGTTTTTCTCTTTCCTAAAAGCATTAGCAAGAGCTAACTAAAAATAAAAACCACCAGGCTGGTGGCACAGGCCTATAATCTCAGAACTCCGGGAAGCTGAGGCAGGAAGTCCATAAGTTCAAACCTAGCCTGAGCAGCTCAGCAACTTAGTGAGACCTTGTTCTCAAAATCAGAACTAAAAACTGGGCTGAGATGGAGCTCAGTGCAAAGGCCCTAGTTTGGATTCCCCACACTAGAAAAATAAAGTGAAAACCAAGGCAGTAATGAAATCTTCACCAGATCAGCTGAGGTCAAGAGAGCAGACAGAGGTGTAGATATAGCTCCCATGAGCACACCTGTGGCTTTCCAACCCCAGGGCATTTATGAGTCTGAGGTGAGAACCGTTTGGGGGAGGACTCACCCAAGACCCATCTCACAGCTACTCAGGCCCTCACAGCACAGTACTCACCATTCCCCCAGGGCCTCCAGGCAGCGCATGCGGCCCAACATCAGCTCTGGGTCATCCTTGTTGGTGTCCATCTTCTTGTCATAGGCTACAAGGGCATCTTCCCACTCATGCAGTTTCTCATACCACGTGGCCTGGATCTCCTGGCAAGTGGGGAAGAAAGAGGACTGCAGTGAGGCTCAGAGAGCATGGGTCACATATTTAACCCATCCTCCCTTCCAAAGATGCTATATTGTTTACATAACACTCCACCTACCACAGTATGTCTGAGATTGAACTAAAAGGAACTTCTGGGTAAGGAAAGGAGCTTGGTGGAGGGCCTGTCTGGATGTTGAAAGCCCTGGGTTCCATCCCCAGCACTGACAAAACAAAAGCAAAGAAAAAACCCACAACTTTAAGACTATCTGGAGTTTAGCTGTCCGATGGAGGCGGAAACGCTGCTTCCAAGGTAGATGAATGGACCCACTCTGGATCCTGCGACAGACTGAAAGCACCTGTCAGTCCATACTCCATGCTCATCACTTTATGCTAAAGGGTCAACAGAACAACAGCAACTGGGGACACAAGGACAATGGAAATCATTCAGTCAATGAAGCCTAGCCAGAGCTCCTGCAAAGGTGCCATGGCCCCGAACTGCTGGAATGCCAACACTGGGCTGCATGGCAGGGCTGCCAGCTGCTTTCCTGACGGAGCCAGAAAGACCTGGCGATATCTACATACTTGCTAGAGGCTAACAAACTCCTTTCTAGAAGCTCCTAATTCTTGGCATTCTTTTTTTTTTCTTTGTATTAGAGATTGAATCCAGGACTTCACACTGAGTTACAAATCACCAGCCTTTTGTTAAAAATTTTGTTTTGAGACAGGGTCTTGCTAAGTAAGATACTAAGCTGCCCAGGTGAGGCTCAAATTTGTAATCTTCCTGCCTCAGCCTTTCAGAGTTCTAGGATTACAGGTCTGTACCACCAGGCCCAACTTCTCTGCATTCCTAATACTTTTTTTTTTTTTTCAGGAAATGATTTCAAATACAATCGAACACTACCACTTAAGATTCTCTGGCAAACTCTTCCCTCCTCCTACAGTCTCCGGTCCAATGTTCCCTCCTGTGTAGCACTTGGCAGCTTTTTCAGGGTTGGGGCCAAAGAAGGGATTCCGCCACCCTGGCAGATGGAGTGCCACGCTGACTACAAGCGCCGGCCACGTGAGTAGGAGGTGCTGGTCTAGGAGTTACCGACCAGGCCTCTCTCCATGCCCAAGACGTTGGTTTATGTGTTTTCTGTCTGGCCTCCTCCTCAGTTTGTCTTCTGGGATTCTTCATCAGCTCAGTAAATTGACTATTCCTTCCCCAGGACAAGGTAGTGGCTCTCCAAGGAGCATTTTAATAGAATGATTCTGAGGTGGAATTTGTAGGATATAACAGGGCTTACATTAGTTTATCTCATTACTTTCCTCTCCTTCTTAAATAAAACTGATGACTGGGTAGTAATATTTACTAACAGCAGCTCTGAAAGACAGAGCTGCCTGGAAGCAACCTCTTCTTCTGGAACCTCAGCGAAGAAGTCATTTCTACTGCAGACTCTGAACCCACAGCACCTTCCCCTAGCTAGTTCTGGTAGCAGCAATGCCCTCTGCTGCTTCTGCACTGACTGTTGCCACAGCAGCCTTTCCTCACTGCTTGAAAGGTAAAGTAGCTAAGCTTCGTTTTCCAAGCCTGCCTAGAATAATGTCTCTCTGTTATGTCTAAATATGACAGAGAAAACTTAAGAGAGAAAGGTGACTTGCAAAAACTGAGTAAAATGGAAAACTCTCAGGTGAAAAGCAGCACTGGTCAGCTTCCCATGTTGGATTTTGCGAGGAGCTGGTGACTAACATGCAGCACACCCTGCGAGCCAGTAGGCAGGAGAGGCATGTTATATGCAGCAGGTCGAGCAGAGGCAACACACTGTGAATCGCAATGGATTGCAGAAACTATAAGGTTTAAGCAATGAATCACACAAAATTCTAATGAGATTGCTATTACATAAATTGTGCTGAGAAAGCACAGGCTCTGCCAAGCAAAAGCAAACCACTGTCAAGCTTAATATGATTCAGCTAACTAAATGTAACAGAAAATCTGCCACGGTTTAGCAATAATCCTAGAGCTATAGCCACCTCAGAACCTGAAGACAGCGGAACTTTCATTTAAGGCTGGTATTCAGAGTGCTGGGGTATAAACTATCTGCTGGCAGATCAGCTTACCACCAGATGTGTGCAGAACCCCCTTGTTTCAATCTGCACTCCCTGGGCTCTCGGCTCCAAGGACATCACAGCAGAGTACAGCCTGGCTTACGTAGAGGATGCCAGCTGTACTCCTGGCCTATCGTTTGCCCTCTGTACGCGAGGACTGTGGGAAAGACCGAGGGGCACGGTGCTTTCTGTTCTGTCATCTACAGAGAGGCTGTCTTGGTTTAGTTACCGGTAATGCGTGCTGAAGATGGCACAGGCTGCCTCAGAGCTTTCATTTACTAACCCTTGTGTGAAGTAAACTCTACGACCATCAAGCGGAAGCCTGTGAAGCAGCAGTACGTTTTATTCTAAGCCTGCGGTTATTAATGAAGACAGATCAACACCAGCGACATGAAATAATATGAATGTTTCTTCATCTTTCAGGAATTCAATCTGAAGCTGATTAAGTTGCTTTTTATATTCACGAGGATCAAGGTATCCTCTCAGGACCCCAAAGAATAAAGTCAATGTTTCCATATTGGTAGGAAAAGGATGGGGACAGAAAAACAGCTGTACAAGCAATGATGAAACAGAAAATCCCTCAGGATCTAGTATAAATTATGGTATGTATTTTCACTATTTAGTACAATGTACTACGGGCTAACTGTGAGCCAGACTCCAGTGATAACTCAGATCAGGTTAAATGCTGTTGGCTCTGATGCCAGACAATTTAGGGCTCAAGTCTCAGTGCTGTTACTGATTTCTTGTCTGCTCAGACACGTTCTTCACCTGCTGGGACCACAGTTGCCTCCTCTGTAAAATGGACTGACAGCAGCAGTTATGGACCGATAGATGGAGCATACAGGCACTCGGCAAAGGGCCGGGCAAGCGCAGAGAGTCCGGCAGTACTAGTGACGCCTGTTCGCTAAATTCTGCCCTCCTGCTTCATGTTCAGGTGGCACACAGTCCCTACAACCATCTTTGTTTTTCATCCTTAAGATACAGGTATGTCAGAGTGAGACTGCTACAAGCTGGGGGAGTGGGGTGGGGTGGGGACTGAGAAGGGAAGTCAGTCTCTCAAGACTGTGGCTGAGTACCTTCCTGGCCAGGTCACCATCTCCCGCATTTCTAAAAGGAAGCATGGACTTACCAGCTCTCCAAAGTGTTTCATGGCGTATTCTAAGACCCCGGCGGCTGCCTCAGGCTGCTGTAGCTTATTATTAATGCTGAGGAAACGAAAGGAAAATGTGGTTACATTCATGAAAGTGTCTGAAAGTGAGAGCTGTGGGGACCATTTGTGGGCGGTGAGCAGATGGCATGGCAGCACACGAGGGTAGGGTCTTAGGGGTGCAGGGGGAGCACCCACTATCTATCACTCCTCTGGAGGCTAGAGCGATTTCATCTGAGACAAGGGTTCTGAACCCCTCTTGCTAGTTTTAGGGGTCAGCAGATGCTAATATTTGGTGATCTGGTGCTCTGGGGTGTCTGCCTCCACCCAGGCAGCAGCATACATCCTATGTGTGTGGGGTGCTGGCGACTGAACCCAGGGCTGGGTGCATGCTAGGCAAATGCTTTATCACTGAGCCAGGGCAGTAGTTGGGCAGCTCCCCTGAGAGCTCCCATTACCTTCGAATTCAGACATTACTTAGTCCCTCTCCGAGGACCACTCACTCGTCTGCGGTGGGCTGGGAAGGGAATACCCAGAGTTACGGGGCCGCCTCTGACGGAGAGGTACTCTCCCCGAAGACTCTGCTTTGCTCATGTCGTCTGCAAGCCACGTGGGACTCATGGGGCTACAGGACTGTAACCATGTAGCAGAAGCTGGGCAGTGCTGCCAAAGGCCGAGGCCTGGTGCTGCTGGTTGGTTAATCGGGAGAGGCTCTGAGAAGGCCCGGAAAACCAAGCTGCAGGCTGAGATCGCTGCTCTGACAGAATCTGGGCAACTGAAACCAGCACTGAATACAGCCTGAGTGAGCGAAGAAAGGGAAAGCTTGACAGTGAAGGAACAGCCTTAAGAGAGTCATGCAATGTGACTGCATCTGTTTACTGGGAGGAGGTGCATCAAAAAATGTGACATACCAACCTGGGAATCTATACCAATTTAACAAACAAGGATCTAGTTTACTGCCCTGAGTACAAACTGTCTACTTGAGGTGATTTAATTTTTTAGTGGTTTTGGGAAATTCCAGAATTTGGGTTCAATGTGGTAATATGGCAAGAGACTGCTGATGTAAATATTATCTTAAGAAATCCA
The DNA here is from genome assembly GCA_004027205.1 of Ctenodactylus gundi. Classification (NCBI taxonomy): domain Eukaryota; kingdom Metazoa; phylum Chordata; class Mammalia; order Rodentia; family Ctenodactylidae; genus Ctenodactylus; species Ctenodactylus gundi. Next base: position 264,290 of record PVKB01000545.1, on the reverse strand, counting down.
ATTCCACCATATTTTTTTCCAATAAAACTGAGTAACACCTGCTCACCAATCTGATGAACTAGAGAAGTTCACACCTGTGAAAGTGATGATCCATTGCCTAATGCTCACAAAGCACATTTCAAATAATCTTTCTAAGATTATTTGGCCTCACACATCATTGGGTAGGGAGGGAAAGGTAAGAGCAGCCCTGCTCTACCAATGGGGAAACTGAGGCCCAGGAAGGGCAACAATTTTTCCTGAGGCTGCAGTGACTGTGAGAGCCTCCACAATAGCCAAAGCTCTTGTTTCTCTGTTAAAAAGAAGTTAGGAGTAAAGCACTTGTGGTTGAAGTCAGAAGAACTGAGTTTACATTTCTGGAGGTCTAATTTTGTCACAAGCCAGTTATCTTTTTTGAGTTTTAAAGTCCTCCTGTATAAAATGTGGCTAATTACCACCTCCTTCAGGGACTGAAATGAAACTGCTGGGCAGGTCCTCCATGGTTTTGTTCAAAGGGAGAAATTCCTAGAAACACAGTTCTAAGCATGCCCACAGGAAAAACATATGTTAACTTGTAAGCCAGCTGAGGAGTCAGCGTGAGTTTCCAACTCTTCCCGAATAGCCTATTCTATTCGAGCAGCCAGATGATAGGCCCCAGCTCCACAGCCGGGGCGAGGTCTCTTTGTGTGGTGACCCATCTTTGCTTGTAAGAGTACATGGGATGAGCTCATGGGACAGGAGAAACTATCAGGTAGGCGGAACCACTGGGCCTCCTTGTATTGATCCAAAGCAAAGATATGAACTAGAATGTTCTCCTTACATTGGTCTGCTGCAATACTCAGAAATACTGTAAATCTCAAAGTGAAACCACAATACCAATCTCCTTTAAGAAGTGCTTGGGAGTAGTTCTAAACTGAGAATGAACAGCAAGTCTAAAGAAGTAAACTCCACTGTGGTTTATAGTTACGCAGGCCTATATCTCTAGGCCCTATCAGACCAGGACTAAACTCTAGATGATCATTTCCATCAGGTGGCTGAAATGTATTGATAATTCACACTACTAGGTACAGATTTATCATTATCTAGTACCTTGAGCCCAAATAAAGATTTTGAGGTCATAAGAAAACAGAAAAATAGTAAGCCAATACATAATCTATGTATCCAGTGGACTCTTGGGTTGGCTCATGCAGAAGCACTTTCCTGGCAGGACAACACTGTTCTGACACAGAAGGTAAAGTAGTCTTTGCCTGGTCAGAAGATGTGAACTCTAAGGAACAGACATAGAAATTCAGTTCTAACAACTGTCTTCTGATGTTGTGTTTTGGAATACATACATACTCTATTTCCAAGAACAAAAGCATAAACATTACTGAAGTCTGATTCATTTGGGGGATAAACATGACAGAACTAGAGCCAAATAAAAGGCTGTTCTTAACCTTCTCTGCCACTAATTATGCATAAACAAAAGAATTTAACGACTAATCAAAACTAGAAAGTAATAATTAGAGATCTAAAAGGAGCAATTCCAATTTTATCATCATCCTGCTATGTCAGGATGTAAGGTCTGTCCTTACAGACCAGCACAGTATGGCAAATCAAAAATCAAACTTCAGCTGGACATGGTAATATATGTCGGTAATGCCAGCCCTAGGGAAGTGGAAGCAAGAGGATCACAAGTTCAAGCTGCACACAAACAAACAATCCAGCAAATAGCTGGAAGTGGTGGTGCATATCTGCAATCCCAACATCTAGGAGGATGAGGGGGGGAGGGATCCCAAATTCAAGCCCAATCTGCGCAACGTGAGACTAAGTAAGGTCCTGTCTCAATATACAAAAGAGGGCTGGGGGTGTAGCTCAGTGCAAAGGTTCTAGTTCATTCTCCAGTATCCCAAAAGAAAACCAAACAAAAGCCCCCAAAACACCACCAAAATCTACAACAAAAAACAAAAGACTTCCCCATATGCTCTTAACTCCTTAAGACAAAGTCCACATAAACAGTCATCTTTATAAGGCTTCACCCCTGGGAGGCAGACAGTGAGGCACAGCACAGCTCAGCGGGAAGGGGCAGTAGCAGCAGCTGGGCTCAGTGGGGGCTACTGACCAGGCTGGCAGTGAATACGTAAAGCTTGGGGAAATGATTAAAGTACATTCTGTGTGCATATACAAATCTGCCAAAATGAAACCTATTAACCTGTATAACCCATATGCACTAATTTAAAAATGAGGAGAGAAAAAATTTTTTAAAAGAATCTGTCCTCTAATTTGGGACCTTCCTACTTCCTTCTTCCTCCGACTCTGACACCCATCACAAGAGGCAATGAATGAATCATAACCAGATGCACCAAGAGGAGAGCTTGCTGTGTGCGCTCTAACACACCAGTTCCTACTATGCAGTCCCTCGTCTCCCACCTGTTTGAGTGACACACAGCTAGCATTTGAAATATTCCCCCTTTAAACTTGGTTGCCATTTTATGAGACTGAAGGGAGACTGTATGTTCAGCTGGTGTGAAGAAGTCACCTTTGCTCACAGATCCCTTAACAAGGAACTCTGGTTTTACGGGGCAGCTGGGAGCTTTAGAAACACTCCCTCTGTGACCTCCCTTGCCTTTCCCTGTTAATACTGGAGGCTTTTAAAGGGCAAACCATTCAACCCCCAGTATGGTAGCACTTAAAGATATAAAGCAGATCCTACCATCATTGGTCCTGTGAAAAAGACATGACAAGAAACAAATTTAGAGTCCGAGGCTTGGACAGTCACTTGTCCCCTGTGACAGTGCACAGAAATGATTCAGGTCGATGAGAATTCCCATTTCTACTCCGCCTGGGCAGGGGCCAAAGGAATGAAAAACTGGTATTGAGAATCTCCTAAGCTGGGAAGTACTGAAGCCCACAGCCATCTTCACCTAGCTGTAGAGTGTGTCTGCAGCCTCCCTTTTCCGTGACAACACTGAGTTCTGACTTTACATAGTTCTGTGTCTACAGAACAAACACAGACTACCTACCTGCCAAACAAAGCCAAGAGTTGCCAAGTTAACCTGGTGTTGGAGGACAATGGAAAGAGACAGAAAGGAGAAGAGATTTGATCGGGGATTAGGAAGGGAAGGAGCCATTCTCACCCTGAGATTAAGTCTTTATTAAAGGAAGCTGAGTTGAAGAGCTGGTAACTAAGAAAATTCCTGGCAACAAAGAAAGTCATTTCCTAGAGTTGAGCAGAAATAACAAATGAGGGTAAATTGCCTTGACGCCTTCACAGATAAAGCAGATCATTCAAGCACCTTTCTCCCCATTATTAAAATATCTTTTTCTATGTCAGGAATGTGGCACATACCTATAATCCCAGTACTCTGGGAGGCTGAGGAAAAAGGATGACAAGTTCAAGTTCAGCCTGGGTAAATTAAGTGACTTACCAAGACCTCTCTCAAAAAGATTTAAAAAAAAAAGAAAAAGAAAAGTTTGAGGATGTAGCTCAGTGCAAAGGCCCTGGAAAACAAACCAAAGCAAAACAAAACTTCATCCAGAGATGAGAAGAGTGTGTAAGCTATGTAAGTGGCTCAGACAGGAGGTAGCGGTTTAGAGTGAGGGAGAACTTCAGTGCCTTAGCAGGTGCCCTGCTCACAGTGGCACTGGGTGAGGAGAAGCGCCGGGAGCAGGACCTGCTGAATCCTGTTACCTTTTCACTCAAGCTGCCCTTTGGTGCTCTTCATGGGTGGACTGGGACCAGCTTCAAGGAGGAGGAAGTGACTGAGTGAGTGTGGTCATGAACTGCTCAGTGTCTCAATGCTGACCCACAGCAGTGATCCAAACCCCATTCCTGGCTCCTGGAGAGCACCGCATCCCTGGAAGAGTTTCCTTAGTTCCTACTCCACAAGCCCTGGGGTCAGTCCACAGTGAGTGGTGAGCTGGTTTCTCCTTGTGGTCCATTTGGTTTCTGCCCTCAACGCTCGGCCTCTGGGCCTCTGAGGCTTTTAGGCAGTTAGAAACACAGTGGCGCTCTACTGGCCTGTGCAGTGCCTGAGGTAGGGGAGTGCTTAGGCTTGGGAATTCATGAGAACACGACCTGCCAGCTTCCCATGTGGCCCTGGGCTTCTTTCCTCCGGTCTGCTCCTAGTGCCAACTGCCACCTGCATTTCCTTTGCTCCCCTGTCAAGGAGGAACGCTCCGGATCCCCTTGGCACTCAGCTGGTGACACATGCACCACACCTGTGGCAGGACTGACTGGCGTGTCCCAATCAGCCATAAGGAGGCCAAGCTGAACACTGTTTTGGGTCACTACCAGTGTCTCAAAAGGCTAGAACAGGAACTGCTTCAGATCTCTCATCACTGCTACCAGCACGGAATCTGAAACACTGCGCCTAACACATGATTAAAAACAGAAGAATGTGAAGCCAGGCGTGGCGGTGCACGCCCGTCATCTCAGCTCTCGGGAGGCTGAGGCAGGAGGATTAGCGTGAGTCCAAGGCCAGCCTGGGCTACAGAGCGAGATCTAGTCTTAAAAAAAAAAATAACAACAAAGAATAGGATTAATGTGTTGATGCTGGTGCAGAGCCTAGATGACCTGAGGCGGGCCAGGCCCTGAGGTTTTCATCAGGTAGCTGCTCTGGAAGTTCGGGACCAGCAGGGTGGTCTGGGAGCTCCAGGGTGTCACACGCTCATTTTGATATGGGAAATCAAGAGCAGAAGGACAGCAGTGAAGACAGAAACAGGAATGAAGGGAGGTGGGTGCAGGCAGGAGAGAACGAGGGAGGCTGGAGGGTCGGAGGCACCGGCCAGAAAGCGTGAGGGGACGAAAACACCACCAACACAGGTCTGGCACAGCAGCACCTAGGATGGTAGCTGTGGTCTATGTTACACACTGAGAAAGAGAAGGCTGGTCCCATTACAGGTTTTTTAATTTTTCTTTTTCTTTTTTTTTTTTTGAGACAGGATCTCACTCTGGAGCCCAGGCTGGCCTTGGACTCACAGCAATCCTCCTGTCTCAGCCTCCCAAGTGCTGGGATTACAGGTGTGTGCCACCATACCCTGCTCATGTGGTGCTGGGGAATCGAACTTGGGTACTTAGTGCTTGACACACTGCTTGCTAGGCGTGCGCTTTAACCCCTGAGCCGTTCCTCATTCCACCAACCCCTCATTACAGGGTTTTAAAATCGGGGCACTCATCATTTTCAGAGCTGCTGGGAGATGAGGCACCAAAAAAAATTTTTTTTTGGTGCAATAAAGATGGTGGCTTTGTAAATACCAAACAGGCTCCTGATGTTTCACTCCCAATGTGCCTCAGGAAAAGGAGCTTCTACTCTGTTCTCTTCCCTCCTTCTGGGCACAATGTCAATTGTATCCGTCACAGTATCTACAGGACATGCTAAATCTTCCCATAAGAATGAAAAAGAAAGGGGACTGGGGACACAGCTCTGTGATTAGAGATCTTCCCAAGGAAGCACAAAGCACCAGGTTTGATCTCTCAGCACCATATAATAACTGGGTGTGATGGTGTACGTCTATAAATCTCAGCACTTTGGAAACTGAGGAAGAACTAGACACACCCACCCACACCCACACCCACACCCACACCCACACCCACACCCACACACACCACAAGGTCCCAAGTTTGATTTCCCAGCATCATGTAAGCAGGGTATGGTGGTGCATGGCTGTATTGCAGCACTCAGAAGGCTGAGGCTGTGAGTTCGAGGCCAGCCTGGGCTACAAAGTGAGTTCAGGACTACCACAGACTATAAAGCAGACCCTGTCTCAAAGTAAATAAATAAAAATTTGGAGTTGAAATGGTGGTACACGTCTATAATCCCAACAGCTACTCAGGAGGTAGGGGCAAGATGATTATAAGTTCAAGGCCGCTCTGTGCAATTTAATAGACCCTGCTTCAAAATAAAAATGAAAAAGGACTGGAAATGTAGCTTAGTGGTAGAGAGCTTGCCCTGGCATTGACGTCCAGTAACAAAAAAAGAGGAGTGGAAATTTAGTGTAATATAATCATCATTTCTAGATCATTGCATCTGTTCATTTCTGTATAATTAATTAAATACATATTTTATAGAGTGGTGACCAGAGCATACACTTTCATATATAACACAGGCATTTTCCACCTTACTCAGACTCTTCATCGCCTATTTTAATGGCTACGCAAATGTGTCACCCACTGACAGATCCCATGGCTGGCTGAGGGCAGCAGTTGTTGGATACCAGGCCACCAGGAGGGTTGCTCCTGAGCTCCACTCGGCACTGGCTCTGCTCACTAAGGGATCTGTCCCATGTGAGTCCAGAGTAGCCTTGGGAGTCAGAGGCCACTCTGAAGGACGAGCACTGCCCAGGGGTAAGCACTTTACACACACAGCCAGGGCATCTTCTGGCTGGACACAGAGCTGTGGTGCCACAGTACAAGCCCAATAGGAGGCACAGAGAGGTACACAGCCCCATTGTCAAGTGCACGATTTGAGCTGGCCTGGCTTCCAAACGAGGGACCTGTCAGAGGTGTGCTGTAAAAATGATGAATGGCTGTCACACTTCCAAGGCACTGGCTTATGCAGGGAGCTATTGGCAGGCACATGCTCCCAGCATGCCAGCCAGTTAATTACTTCCAACTTCATCTTTCTGGTCAACACTTCTTGACAAATTGGCCATTATCACTTTATTCTACCACAATGAGCATGGCTCCTTTTCTGGTCATGCCTGGAGGTTTTTCTTCCCTTTTTACTTCTCAATATCCAGAATAAAATGAAGAGGTGGTGGTGGTGGTGGGGGGAGACCATTAGAAAGAAGCCCATCAGGAAACAGGGCAACAGGAGCAAGGCTGAATGACTGAACCTGAGGCTAATTTTCACCTCCCATGACTCAAAGAACAATGGGTACCATGGGTGAAATCCTGATTTCTTAACCCCTGCATGTCCAAGAGCTCTGACTCCATCTCTTAGGTGGATGAAGTTGAGAGACAAATATGAAATGAGTTGGCACCAGTGATCTGGCAGTTACCAGCTCTCCACAGTCATAGCTACAAGCAGATTCGAGCTGGCCCTCCCCTCTCTTAAGGCACCAGGCCACATTACACAACTACAGATGCCCTTTCTGGGATAAGAGAAGAGGGGAAAAAAATGCCTACCTTCTTGGTAAGGAAAAAGCTGACAGGAGAAGAGTGAAACAAACAACGAACGGATTGCTAAGACTCACAGGCAATGAAATGTCCATAACAATTTGGAAAGACTAGCAGTGCCACCACGGATACATTCCACTGCCATCGAGATGTCAGAGGTGGCCATGTGGCGCAAGCCAGCACTTGCTGCATCTCACCAATTCCAAGATGTACACTTTCCATGCTTTAATGGCTCTGAAATCAACTGGACATGGTGGGACAGGCCTATAATCCCAGCACTCTGGGAGGCTGAGGCAGGAGGATTATAAGTTTGAGCCTAGCCCGGGCAACTCAGCACCTTAGCAAGACCCTGTCTCAAAATAAAACAATAAAAATGGTTGGGGATATAGATCAGTACAAAGGTCTTGGGTTCAAAACTCAGTATTGAAAAATATCTATGAAATAAATATACAAGTGCAATTCAAGTTTAATCGCCAGTGATCTGTTCCCCCCAACTCCACAGCTGTTCATAAAAATCAAAAGCTGGGACTGGAAGAACGGCACACTGGTTAAAGTGCTTGCTTTGCAAGCGAAGGCCCTGGGTTCGATTCCCCAGCACGACATAAAGCTGAGCATGGTGGTGTATGCTTGTGATTCCAGCACTCTGGAGGCTGAGGCAGGAAGACCGCTTTGAGTCCAAGGCCAGCCTGGGCTACAAAGTAAGACCTGTCTCAAAAGAAAAAAAAAAAATCAAAAGCAGTTTCTCTAACTCACTCTAAGAACGGTCTCATCAAATCTCAAGGCATTCTTGAGGACGGGCTGGATGTTGAAGAAAAGAACAGTGTCTTAGTTACTTTTTTGTTGCTGTGACTCAATACCCGACACCCACAAACTCAGGGGAGGAAAGGTTTATTTTAGCTCACAGTCTCGAAGGTCACAGTCCATTCAGGGGTGGCCGGCAACAATCAAAGTACGTGGAAGAGAGAGAGGTGGAGGCAGCTTCCCCGACAAACAGGAAGACAAGCTGAGGCTAGTTGACACTAGTCCCCGCCCTCCAGGAAGGCAGGTGCATCTTATGTATCCTTTCAGGTCTCTGCCCAGTAACCAGTCCTTCCTACATCCAGGTGGGGCCACTACACACCGTTAATCCTAACTTAACTGTAATCCACTCCTCCAGACCAGACCCCAATCCACCAACATCACATGGTTCCATTAAGATACATGAGACTTTTGGGGGACACTACAGATCCTAACCACAACAGACAGGGTTGCTACTGGCATCAGTAAGCTTCTCCCTTTGACATGTTCTTACACAGTAGCAAAAGCCTCTGCCTTCTTTCCATTCCCCTGACAGCTGGCTGTGGCAAAGCTGCCTGTGAGGCTTACAAGATGCCCCAAAAAGCAAGCTGTGACACAGTGAGCCTACGCAGCATGTCTAGGGCAGGCAGAAGTCAGTGTGTGCTCGCCCAGAGACGCTCAGACTTGACCTGGTGGCTGGGGCTGAACCTCACAAGGCATCAGGGCATGAAAACACAAAACGGGCCAGAGGGGCAGCCTATGTCCACACCTCTGCTCCAGGGGTCCTTCCCCATCCCTGCGCTCGGCCTCACGCAGCTCTGGTGCTAGGGATGGAACCCACACTAAGCACATGCTGTTCCACCCCATGTCAGGTATCCCTGAGCTTCCCTACAGGAGTGCAGATTCGCAGAGGCGCACACATGACCCAGCGGTGGGACTAGGTGCCACCGGATGCAAACGCTCAGCTCTTTGGACAGAGAGGTTCTTCTTCCGGCAAAGGTGCGGAAAGAGAACAGAGCTGCAAGCCTTTTTAAAAGCCAGGAAACAATTGTAAAAGCAACACGTATCCTTCCAAGCAGCATGACAGTGACATCTGGAGACATGTGTTTACAATTAAGACACAGAAGGGCTTTTCTTTGCCCATTCATCCCCTTGTCTGCAGACTGCAAAGTCCAGTCACCCTTGCCATTAATTCGTTGCCCAGGAATGACTGGCACCCATCCTTGGACATTCTTAAAGAATGACAAGCCTGTTTTCCAGTCAGAGGTGCTTCCGCAAGTGTGGAGACAGTCAGCCCAGAGTGAAGCCCGTGCTGTTGGTATGGCGTGGCTGGGGCACGGACTACGATCTTGCCCTGTATCCCCCATCACAGTCTCAACTCTGGCTAAGAGGGATTTACTGAGTCTGCAACACAATGGGCATCTGACTCTCCTTGGAACTGAAAGGATGCTTTAGGTCCTGGATAAATGATGGGGACTACAGCTGCCTGGGGACAAAGCTGTTTTATGGGGAAATGTCACTTTCTTTGCTCGTTCTTCATCATTAGCTGTGGCGTGTGGTCTCTCAGGCTGATGTGGGATGAGGTAAGAAGATATACCTCCTCTACTGGCCTCCAGAATAAACAAGAGTAGGAATACATCTCCCCCAAATGCTCGGTGCTCCATGATCCTCTTGCTGATTCTCACAAGTAAGGAGAAGGAGTAGGGTGAGACTCAAAGTGCTCATGTAATAAGGACAACACCTCAAGTTACTGATTTAAAAAGTGGGTAAGAGGCTGGGTGGATAGCTCATTGATAGCAAGTACTAGTCCCTGGGCTTGATTCCCCAGGACCACATAAGCGCGGGCTTATAATTCCAGCACTCAGGACGCTGAGGCAGAAGGACTGCTATGAGTTTAAGGTCAGCATGGGCTACAGAGTGAGACCCTGTCACAAACAAATGAACAACCAAAGTGGGTTAAACCAAATGACCCTAACTCTTCCAGTTCTCACTTTCTTTAAGTCTATGATTAACACCTAAAGCAGAAAAATAGGCTCGAAGCAGGAAGGAAGGTGATGTCTTTACTGTTATTAAATACTGGGAACTGCCATGGACAGATTCTGAAGATTCCACAACCGATATTCAGTGGAAAGAAGCTTTCCATCTGGAGTTCACTCTTCACAATGAGTTCCAGGGTAGCATTTTGGCTTAGGCTTTGTCCTGAGTGCCAGCTGGAGTCACTAAGGGCACAGACAGGGCCTGTGCTTTCCAGAGCTTATAGGCTAGAGAGGCAAAAATGCATAAAAAAGGACAAACTGGGAAGTGGAGGAACAGCTCTGCTGTTAGAGCACTTGCTTAACAAGCATAAGGCTCTGGGTTTGATTCCCCAGCACCATAGAAACTGGGTGTGGTGGTAGACACCTGTAATCCCAGCACATTGCTATGAGTTCGAGGCCAACATGGGCTACATAGTAAACTCAGGAAAGGACTGGACTATAGAGTGAGACCCTATCTCAAAAAAAAAAAAAAAAAAAAAAAAAAAAAAAAAAAAAAAAAAAAAAAAAAAAAAAAAAAAAAAAAAAAAAAAAAAAAAAAAAAAAAAAGGACACACTGAAGTAAGTGCTGTGGAGGAAAATACAAAGAGAAAAGCACTTACGGGAGTAGTGTGAGAGCTTATTTTAGGTGTTGGGGTGAGAAAAGACTTTTCCTATGAGGTGACAACTGCACACTAAATAGCACTAGACATTGACTTTGTGTCAGACACTGGTACTACATTTTATTTTATGTGCATTTTGTGTGTATGTGAGATACTGGAGGCTGAAATCAGGGCTTTGCACATGCTAGGTAAGCACTCTACCATTGAGCTAAATAAACCCATAGGCCTTTTTCAAAATTTATTTTGAGAAGAGTCTCACTAAATGGCCCAAGCCGGCCCTGAACTTGCAAGCCTCCTGCTTCAGCCTCTTAGGTAGCTGGAATTAAAAGCATGTATCATCGTGTCCAGCTCACATTATCTATTTTCAAACAAACTTCTGAGCTGATTTCTACATATACACCTAAGTGCAGAGCTCCAAGAACTGTAAAGACATCCTTGGTACTACCAAGACCTGAAGACAGACACAAAACACTGCCAGCTCCCCAGCCTCCACCTGACCTGACTCTCTTGTCTGGGTGGAAGGGGAGGGTCCTCCTCAAGACCCCTGCCCGCTCCAGAGCCCTCAGGCTGCTCCCCTGCTGCAAGTTCTTAGTGTTTGCCCAGGGCAGTGCAAGCCCCTATGCTGTGAGGTCTCAGAACTTCCAGGCTAAGGAAAGCTTTCCAATCATCAGCATCACCCTCCGGAGCACCAAGCTAACCTTCTTTCACTGCTTGTGAAATGGAGAAAAAGAACTGTATGGTATCCACCCTGGGTTTCCCACATTTTCTCAGTTAACTCCCATTTCTACTGTCACTGTTCTCTGAAAGCCAGAAGGGATCAGAAGCCCCCCCAGGAAGGAAACCACTACAGCCCCCCACGTTCTTCCTGGCATCCTCCACAGCCCCAACTGTGCTCAAAACAAAGTCTGACTTTTCCTGCTTTTAGAAATTCAGAATCTAGGACACTATAGTATTGTGGATGTTTCTAAAATCATAATTTTTTGAAATGGGAAATACCTTCAATTTGCTTTTCCCCCCCCTCAAAATCTGGGGGATTTATCAACATTTCGGCAGCTTCAACAATCTAAGAAAATCTTCAAATAAAAAACGCCTCTGTCTCCAAATTATGCCTTATGGTAAGAAAGAAGTTTCCAGAAAATAAATTCAACAGCCAGCCAGACACTCATGCAGAAAGCTAGATGCTTCTGATCCAAGCTTATGAGCCCCCTCCCGCATTCCTAAAGAGGGTGCAACATGGTTTGCATATATAAATGATTAATTCATTTTCTGCCCAAATATGAAAACTGATTCATAACTTTTCCTTGACTAGGTGAGCCAAGTGGCTAGTGAGAGTAAACAAAAAGCTGGCGGGGAATCCAGGCTCTACTGCTCCTTTGCGCTTTCTGCATCCTGTCGCTACGCAGAGTCCCAGGACAGCAGGATCACGTGGAATGCTTTGGATGTTTGGCTGGCACATGGTTTAAGTGCAGTGTCATCTGATGGCCAGGAGATTACCTTGAATATCCCTATCAAGTTTAGCAAACCCCGCAGGATGCTAATCCTTGGGCCCCGGCTTTCCCAAGCGAAAGGAACTCCAGGGCATTAAAGAAGGTTGCAGCACCAGCTGGGTTAGATATTTACAAAGGAAGAGCTGGGAACCGTAGCCAGGGCAACTCTCAACAGAACCTTGGAGCCCAATGAAAAGCTGCTCAGGGTGCCAGTTCTGTCTTCACCCCTGAGGAAGCAAAAGAGACAAGGGATGCTAGGGTAACAAGCCCTGGTCCACCTGAGCCTCTCCTGTTTTTTGGTTTACAAACAAAGAGTCGGTAATTCCAGGGGTCTGAACAGAAATCACTTTGTTGGAGGCAGAGGTCCTGGCTGGACAAGAGCTCTAGAGAGGGAGTCAGGGCAGGAAGAAGGGCGGCCTCGGTGGCTCCATACGTGGAAACTGCACCTGCGTGCTCCACAAACTGAGTATTTTAAGGACAGGGAGACCTTTGTATAGTCTTGGTGAAACGTAACTGCTGAAATGCTATGGTTTTACATTTGTTTTAAAGAGCTCTGTCCTCCAAATCTAGTCTATGAAAAACAACATCCCTGCTTTCCAAATACAAAGTCATACTGGATAAGGGGAGACTAACTTCACAATGCAAAGCCCCCTGTAGGGAAAGAAGCAAGGAGCCCTCCATGCGGGCCAGGTGACAGGGGGCTGCTCTCTCTACTTCAATGTGTGCGCCAAGCTCTGAACCATGGGCCAAGGGTGGGCCCACTCTGTTCGGCCTAGAGACCAAGCCCAGAACCACACCTGGCATGGCTGAGTTTTCATCTCTGCTATAATCTTTTGACACCTCCTTACAAAATGTCAAGTGCGCAAAGCCAATATTGGTTGGTTCTTTGTGGAAGGAGAAAGGATGTTAAAAGAAAAAACCAATGTGCAAAACTCATGGAAAAAGTTTTTTTTATTGCAAAGTGATTTATTCTATCCTTCCTATTTCTAGAACTTTTCTAGGTTGAGAAAATTCAAGTGGAAGATTGCGTTAGGTCCAAGTTGAATAAGGAATTGTAAAACACTGAACGGGCACCCAAGAAAAGAACATTCAGCCTGGTTAAAAGTACATTCAGCAGGAAGCCAAAATATACCAGACGCTTGACTAAATGGCCTGGATTACGTTAACAAGGCTCATTGGGTGAGTAGCCTTGTTCCCAACTCTCCTTCGTCCCCCTCTCCCTCACTCTATAGTTATATAATCCTTAAAACAGAATCCAGAAAGTCCTCTGACCCTGCCTGCTTGCTGATAGATGAGCCAGTGGCTGGCAGGGGCACAATCTAACAGGCGAAACTGGAAACACAAATCTGCAGTCCTCTTGCCTCACTCAGCCCAGAGACTGCAGGCAACGAAAGAACGCTCTGTCTCCCCACTCCCTTCCTCTGGCCAAGATTGTGCTGACTTCACCCAACAGGCACCTGACCCTCCCTGAGGAGGTGGGAGGGGCCACAGGCCCATGAAGGGCCATGTGAGGGGAGGAGGTACAGGCACAAACAATATTTAAGATGCTGACCTGACACAGGACTCAGGCTAGAGAAGGAAAGCATCCATCAAGCTCCACTTTCAGAAACTCGAGCTTTAAGAAAGACTAAGAAAGAGTAAGGAAAGAAAGAAAACAACAAAGAACAAGGCCTTCCTGGTTACCGTGTAAGGCTAGGACAGCTGCGCAGACCTCTGCTGGGCACGTCCAGCCTCCCTGCAGGAAGATCCCCCTGCACGCTGCCCACGAAAAGATGCTGAAGATGACACTTTCAACTGTGACCTGGCTCAGTGTTCTCATCGTGGCCTTTGTCAGTCACCCAGTGTGGCTGCAGAAGCCCCCTAAGCGCAAGACACCCACACAGGTCAAGGTGGCCGCCTGCTGCGTGGAGGTGCAGGAGCTCAAGGCCCACGTGGCCAACCTCAGCAGCCTGCTGGGCGAACTGAGCCAGAAGCAGGAGAGGGACTGGGTGAGCGTGGTCATGCAGGTGATGGAGCTGGAGAGCACCAGCAAGCGCCTGGAAGCGCGGCTCACTGACGCTGAGAGCAAGTACTCCCAGATGAACAACCAGATAGACATCATGCAGCTGCAGGCGGCGCAGACTCTCACGCAGACCTCAGCAGGTAAGGAGATGGCGGCTGCGTGCTGCTCTCCACCTCCCCACCAAACGGCTGTGGCACTGCTTCTAGAGCACTGCCTGTCAAAACCGTCACCAAGGGCTCTCTGAAAGTGTACGCTCCCTTTCAAAGTATTTTTTTTTTTTAGTTCCTAAAGTTGTGAAAATTCGCCAGTATCTCCAACAGGTCTCTTATTGACACAATGTTTCAGCCAATTAGGAAGGCATGAATTCCCACCCTGGACCACTGAAAAATCACGTGGTTTGCCCAAAGTCACACAGCAGGACACAGGGGTGAGTTCACGTCTAATGGGTTCAGTGTGCCACTTCCTTACCAAGAGCTGACAGACTCCCTGCCCCCACGGAGCAGGAACAAATACCAAACCAGAGCATCTGTTGCTCCATCACAAAGTTTTGCCAAAACAAAAACAACAACGTCGCTACGATTTAGTGAGAATGAGCATCAGTGAAATTTTATGTCCTTTGCCTTCTCACTGGCTGAGAAGCAAATGTAGACGGTGCCCAACGCGACCCAAAGGAGCCATTTGTTCTCAAGGAAGGAAAGGCTCCTCAAGTTCCTCAATTTTGGTATTTCCATTTTTTCCCATGGTCTCAAATAAAATTCTCCCATAAAATAGGGGAAACAAGTAGAGGTCAAAATATAGATTTTTTTTTTTTGAGACAGGATCTCACTCTGTAGTCCAGGCTGGTCCTGAACTCACTATGGAGCCCAGGCTGGCCTTGGACTCAGGGCAATCCTCCTGCCTCAGCCTCCCAAGTGCTGGGATTACAGGCGTGCGTCACCACGCCCAGCTTATGTGGTGCTGGAGAATCGAACTCGGGTACTTAGCACTTGACTTAGCGCTTGCTAAGCAAGCACTTTAACCACTGAACTGTTCCTCCAGCCCAAAATACAGATTTTTAAAGGCCATAAATAAGTTATAATTAATGTTTTCTTTTTCTTTGTTTTTCTTTTCTTTTTTTTTTTTTTTTTTTGAGACAGGGTCTTGCTCTGTAGTCCAGGCCAATCCTGAGATCACTATGGAGCCCAGGCTGACCTCAAACTCATGGCAATCCTCCTTCCTGGTCTCTCAAGTGCAGGGATTACAAGTGTGTGCCATCATGCCCAGCTTATGTGGTACTAGGGAACTGAACCCAGAGCCCTGGGCTTGCTAGGCAAGCACTTTAATTGCTGTGCTATTCCTCCAGCCCCTAATGTTTTTTTTTTTTTTCAAAATAATTTTTAGTTGCTGGTTATCATGGCATAAATGGACCAGCATGAATTTAAGAGATACATTTTTCTGAAATTACCAAAAAATTTTTCTGAAAATACAAACTGTAAGGAGTATGCCTAATAGACTTGTCATTTCTTGCTAATATAAGAACTACTAGTATCATTATAAACTGAATCAAGAGCAAAGACATGAGTAGCTGCTAATGACTAAGTCACTTTCTGCCTCCTACCAGAAAGGGCTGTTTCTTTTACAATTTGTTTGGCTACTTAGAGCAGGAAAAGAACCCAGCATAAAGCCATAGCTCCAAAAGCAGCCAAGGAAGCATTTAAATCAACCCCAGAGGAAAAAATGGAAAATCTCATTTCCTTGTTCTATCACAACTTTCAAAGGAAGGCCTCAAAGGGTTTCTCGTAATTTGGGCTTCATCTCAGGTTCTAGCATTGTTAGATTAGGGGAAGGGGGAGAAGAGATTGTAACATCTATCTCCTTAATTAGGGTTCTAGATGGCAGTAGCCATTAATTCTGATAAACAAAAGAAGCAGACCAGGAAACAAAAATGAAACAGAGCTTCTGAAATACTCCTGACTTGTTCTAAAAGAGAGGTGCTGTCCAAGAAGTCTGTGGCCCTCATGCACCATGTCATTCCTAAAATTCATGGCCTATAACTATAAAGCAGGATAATTTATTTTGACTTAACCTGAAACCACCTGTTTGACTGCCCAACAGGCACCATCCAGGTGAAGAGCTGTCCCACCCCTCTGCCCTGCAGCTAGAGAAGCCCAAACACACCCCCTCTTCTGATCTCCTGGAGCCCACTTCTCCATATCCAGAGTCAGCCCAGGAATGAACACACATGGGTATCTCGTGGCAGAAGCGAAGCTTCTAACCATTCAGTGCAGCTGCTGTGGTAGAGTGCCTTGCCTCCAGAGGGCTGGGGGTCTCTGCTCACCCAATGCACGCTCTGTCTGCAGATGCTGTCTATGACTGCTCTTCCCTGTACCAGAAGAACTACCACATCTCTGGAGTGTACAAGCTTCCTCCTGATGAATTCCTGGGCAGCCCCGAGCTGGAGGTGAGTTCCTTACAGCCCAATACCAGGTCCTACTATCTGTCCCCCAACCTCTAAGGAATGGGGATGAAAGGGCTACTCACAGTCTATAGTCATTGAAACTCACAGGCAAACACACCAAACACCAGAGAGCTAGGCAAGCACTCAATTTATTGGTGCCTTCTCCCAAAAATCTAAGCATCTATTTGGTCCTTTCAAATCATTATCAACTTAATTTCATAGATTATAATCACCACATAACTAGTTCATATCTTTTTCCCTGTCCCAGAGCAGCTATTCTTTTGGAATGGAGAAAAGAGAACATGAAGTAGGCATACTAGAAACATCTAGATTTTTCCCTTCATACCATATATACACCCCCATTCCCTACATGAGTAGTTCTTCCTTAGCATACTGGGACAGCAGTGCTGCCACAGTGAGCCAGTGTGACCACAGGAATATGCACATCACTGGCTCTGTGGGGACAAGGGAAGCCTGCCTTAAGCTCTTGCCACCTGCCCCAGTGAGTCCCTGACCAAGCTATCCTTTCTACTCCAGGTGTTTTGTGACATGAATACATCAGGTGGAGGCTGGACTGTCATACAGAGACGAAGGAGTGGCCTTGTCTCCTTCTACCAGGACTGGAAGCAGTATAAGCAGGGCTTTGGCAGCATCCGTGGGGACTTCTGGCTAGGGAATGAACACATCCATCGCCTCACCAGGCAGCCAACACGGCTCCGTGTGGAACTGGAGGTGAGCTCAAAGCCTGGGACCCCAGAACTGGCCTAGGTCTGCCACAAAGCACCATTCAAGACAGTGGAGGCCTTACTCCTAGTATGTACACTGCATACCTGTATCCTCACTATGAGTGCTTCCTGGAGGTTGTGGTATAGTTTAAGAAGGTTCTTTTGTTTTGTTTTTGTTCTTTCTAATTCTCTGCAAAGTAGGTCTACAGAAGGCACAGGGGGAGGCAGGCGAGGCCAGGGCAAACCCAACACCTGGCTGGGTTTTAATATTGCAATACCAGTATCTCTGCTCAGCGCATAAGATCTTTAACATGCAGATCTCACTGATACTTGTAGGTGAGTGACCCTCTAGAAGCATCAAAGCACTCACCATACACTCCCATTTCTGAGTGGGATTCAGTAAAAACACCTATCTACACCTTCAGATAGGGAAGTGAGGGTTAATGAAGGATTAGCTAAAGTTATATGTTTTCTGACTCCCAGCTAATACAGCTAATACAGCAAACTGCAGGCAGCATAATAAAATATTCCTAGGCTTATACCATCTACAAAAAGACATTTGTCTGTGGGGCTGGGGAGAGGAGACACACAGGGTAGCAGGAATCTGAGTTCTGCAGTTTCTCTAAGGTTCTGCTCCCCCTGCTAGGACTGGGAGGGCAACACGCGCTACGCAGAGTACAGCCACTTTGCGGTGGCCAACGAAGTGAACAGCTATCGCCTCTTCCTGGGGAACTACAGTGGCGATGCGGGGAACAACGCCCTCTATTACCACAACAACACAGTCTTCAGCACCAAGGACAAGGATAACGACAACTGCCTGGACAACTGTTCGCAGCTCCGCAAAGGTGAGATCTGGGGGACCAGAGAGAAGTTCAAATGCATTAAGCCAGGGTCACACCTGAAGACAGAGCACACTTAGTTAGGGCTGTGTCGCTAGTGGGGCAGCTCTTGTGTCCGTTCTGCTCTGGGATCTAACTGTGAATCTGCAGCTAAACAATCCCTGATATGTTTTGGGGGAGGGCATCCTCAGCTCAGGAGCCTCATCTGTTTCTCGTGCCAGGTGGATACTGGTACAACTGCTGCACGGACTCCAACCTCAACGGGGTGTACTACCGCCTGGGGGAGCACAACCAGCACCTAGACGGCATCACCTGGTACGGCTGGCATGGCGCCAAGTACTCCCTCAAACGGGTGGAGATGAAGATCCGCCCTGAAGGCTTCCAGCCCTGAGAATCAGGCTGCCTCAGAGCTGGGCTGCCGCAGGAGACAAGGAGAGACTGAGGAGGGTGGAGGGGTAGACCAGGAGAGGATGGAGAGAGGGCAGGCTGGGGTGGCCTACCTTCTCCAAGGGCTAAGGAACTCTCCGAGGTGCACAACAGAATTTAGAAGCTGCGCTGGTGGAGCGAACACATGCACACAATAAAATTATATGTGCTAAGATGTCCCACAAATGAGACGAAGCATTAAAAGCCAGCGGGTCCTGCCACTTAGTACTCAGGAGACTGGACTGAGTGGGCCACTCTGCCCCGGGTCCCTGACAAAGTAACAGCTTGTCTCTTCCACGTGACTCACTCAGGAAAAGACTGTCAGGTCATTTCATCTATGAGGTAGGGTATGTGAAGCCCAAAACCAAATCCCTTCATTGGAAAGAACTGCATTTTGCTTCTCAAAGACAAGGTCTTACGTGTTACAGAAAAAAACAACAGTGGGTGGCGGAGGAGGTAGACTTCTGTTTTTGAACCCAATAAAATCACCTTTAGTCTATATAAAAAACAGAAGCATTGCTGGGCTGGAGACGAGCGGTGCCAGGTGCTTGCTTGGGGGAGACTTCAGGACCCAGGACCTCGCAATTGGATCCATGGTGCACCTCCTGTAACATGGCAACAGCACTGAAAAGTGAGGGGTGGGCCTGGTGCAGCAGGGGGCACTGTGGGAGGCAGGAGGCGCGTGGAGCCCATCACTACATGCACACAAACACCTTCAAACACTCACACCCAACAGTTACAGCTATTCCCATTGACTTTGTCAGAAATGGGCTCAAAGAGCTTCCTTCTTTCATCTCATCTGTAAGAAATGGCTGAAAAGTGAGATAGATAGCACTACGGTTAACAATTTGTGCAGTACATAAGCACCTTGTTTGTAAAAATAAAATATTGTAGTTTGTGTTTTAAATGTTCAAAATGTCTCTTCCTTCTCTAAAAAACACCTTTAAGACTTTTCTTTTTAAGCATTTATCATTATCACTTAGAGTGTGGTTAAGTAAAAAGCTCACTTAAAAGAAACAGACGGGGCAGTGAGGAGACTCTCAGCTTATGTGGAGACTCAGAAAATCCAAGGGAGGAGCAGAAGGCCAACAAAGCGGGCAGCAGCCGCTGGGAAAGGGCCAGGTCCCGCGCTATGTGCCACCCCACACAGGCCACTGCCACCACTCACTCTCAGAATCTTTTGCAAACATGTCTACCTTTAAAATATCCTTCTCTTTCAAAAACAAAGAAAGGGAGATTATCTTTAACCGTGAGGGACGCGAAGTCATTTTGACCTCTGAGCAGTCATTTCCTCTCCAGAGCATAAGCATCCCCCGAGCTGGTCGGCGCGAGGCAAGTCACTGCACTTAGTCAGCACTTCCTCCCGTGCCTACAGTCCTGTGGTCATCTGGAGACCTACTTCATTTTAAAAACAAGAACCTTGGGTATTTGCAAAGACAAAAAGGGACTAAGAAGAACTGCATGAAGGAGGGCTTCCTGTGGGACAGATATTCAAACAGAAGGTCCCTCACGCAGGCAGGAGAATCTGCGGTGCTCACACCTCACTATCAGAGAGACAGAACAGGATTTAAAAGAGAAGGAAACACAATACCCAAGGCAGAAGCAGCTAACGATGTGCTCTCTCATCTTCTACATAATTCATAGATAAAAGCCTATGAAGATTTTAATTAAAACCAGTTCCTGGGACTTCCTTCACTTCCCTTTTTCTGTGGTACTAAGGATTGAATTGGGGGCCTACCTAATGCTAGGCAAACATTCTACAACTGAGCTACAACTTCCCCAGTAATTTATTTTTCATTTTGAGACACGATCGCATTAAGTTGCCCAAATTGGCCTCAAATTTGTGATTTTCCTGCCTCAGCCTCCCGAGGGGCTGGGATTATAGGTGTGTGCCCACCTCCATTCACCCACTGGGAGAAACTTCTCATGGAGAGGGGCAGAAGAAGGGAGAGCAGTTGTCAGACAGCACACAGACCATCCCTAGCCACATTCCCTGGCGTGGTGTGGGTCCCTGCAGCACTCACGTTTCCCAAGCACATGTTCTAGGACAGGCTAATGAGGGATACCAAGGGCTTAGCTCGTGGCCTCTGAACTGAGATGGCACAAAACTAGCAGGAACCAAAAGCAGAGCCTGGTGGTGCCCCTGAAGGCAAAGTACGTTCTGTTCTGAGCAGACTCTTCAAGATACACGAAGCAGGGGTACACAAAAGCGCAGAGCCATGCTAAAGACGTAGACAAGTCAGCTTGGCAGAAATGTCCGCCTGGGAAGCACCGGCTTATTCTTATTTTTTAATCTTGCAGATGTCTTGATCAGAAATATTTTTAAATAGAGGATTACATGTTAGGGCTGAGGCAGTGAAAGCAGGTAGCCTTGCTGAGATCCAGTATTACACTGAGGGTAGAACAAAGCAGACCGGCAGGCCCCAGCTAACCAGAAAAAAGCACCACAGGTTTGCATGTGTGTGTATTTTCCAATAAGCAAGGACCCTTTTCTTCCACTGTTCCTCTAAGAAGTTACTTTATATTGTACCAAGCTTTGTCTGTCTTGGGGATTACAACAGGATTTAACGTGTCCTGGAGCACCACGTAAACTCAACAGGTAACAAGACAGGGACATTGAACCACCAGTAAGAGAATAAAAACAAAAGTAAGAAACAAAACAAAAAAATAAGAAACAGCTAAACAAGGAAGATTCTGTGTAGGTTACCCAATCATTTAAAAAAGAAATTAAGGCAGTTGACTCAAATATAATAAGCTCACATAATAAGCTCTAAAAGAGTGTTATGTGGTGATGGGAATATGAGTAGGGAAAAGAAAATAATGTGGCAGGGAGGTGGTGTTTAACAGCCAAAGGGTATGATGTCTGTAAGTTGCTTGGGAGGCAAGGAAATATAGCTGTGAACAATATAATTCAATTTATGACTGAAAAGCCACATTCCCGAGGCTAGACCTAAGTCGCGCCCAAAGCTACACAACAGCATGGTATGGCCGCTAGGAGGAGTCTCCAGCAGCTCGCCCAGAGGCCCTCTGAGCAGTACATGAGCCACTCCGTAACAGTGGCTTTGCTTATGGCTGTTTCTTCGAATTTTCTGCGGTACAGATAACAGTACACCCTCTTGAAGGTGCTTAGACAAAGCAGGTTCACATCAGGGTTGGAAGCTACAAATGGAAACAGAAGGAGACCAGCTGAAGGGACGCAGAACCCTGAGGACAGGTGAATGGCTGGATTGGCCTGAAAGCCTCAGAACACTTACTTTCCCTCAGCTCCGTGTTTTAAAGAAATAACCAAGATCAATTTGCAGGGAGTACACTGGTTTAAGGGCCAAGTGATCTTGAGGACTTTCCTAAGCCTCGGACTGCTTCTACTACAAATCTGCACTAATTTTAATACTTCTATGACGGTCTCAAATATGGGGAAAAGCTGTGGCTGGAGGAACAGCACAGACGTTAGAGCACTTGCCCAGCACACGCGAAGCCCTGAGTTGATTTCCCAGCACCACATAAGCCAGGGTGGTAGTATATGCCTGTAATCCCAGCACTTGGGAGGCTGAGGCTGGAAAATTACACTGAATTCAAGGCCAGCCTGGACTACAGAGACAGACTGTCTCAAAAAAAAAAAAAAAAAAAAATACGGCCAAGAGTGGGATGAGGTGGATTCAGACAGTCTCAAAGAGAAAAGGGTCAGCCAGGATACGAATATAGAGAGCGAGTTATCTGGTGATGAAGTTAACGTTGCCAGTGCCACACTTTCTACTAGTTATCACACCCAACCCAAGACAGGAGGAAGACCTGCAGGTCTTCATACTTGCTGTGTCCAACGCGGCGCTGAAGCACGCCTCCGGGACGGCATGTTCACAACTATCCCCATATGGCAGTTTAGAAATCAGCGTTCTCTCAAACCTATATAATTCCATTTCTACTTTATGGGTCACTTGTTAAAAAACTGTATTTCACCATTTGCTCAAAGGTAGGACCTGCAGAAGACTTGGCTATGTGGCTAAGAGCTGAAAGGAGGCAGCACCATGCTTGGCAAGCTCCAGCCGCCGATGCCACTGAGCATTCCAAAATGCTCTATGGTGAAATGCTGATCATGTTAGCATTTTGAAGAAGATAACCAGATCTGGAGTCACTAGGGAACAGGAACAGTTCTTCAGGAGCTAAAGTTGATGTTCTGACTTGCTCATAATTTCAAAATAGCAGAAAATTTATCAACCTCTTTTTTTCATACTCAGAAACTCAAAACCATCTTATGAGAGAATACAACCAAACCAGGAGAAAAGACCATCAGATCTCAGACTCGGCTCTGCCTCCAAGGAGGCACCAACAGATTTAGTGGCTAACACCTCACCCGGACTCAGGGTGGCAGGAACCAGTACTTTCCAAATCTGCCCAGGGAGCACTAGCGAAGTCAGGACGCCCATCTGTCTTTCCTAGGTCACTGTGCGTAGAATTGCTTCTGGACTGTTCCACTGGGATAAGAAAGCACAGGCGGGAAAACAACGGGCGCTCAGGTGGAAAAGGTCAACAGATGGGGACAGCCACCTGCAGCCACATGTCATGGAGAAGTGCTAGCCAGGCCCGGTGGCAGATTTCACAAAGCAGAAGTCTCCAAGTGATGCCAATGAAGTGGCAACAGGAAGTGGAGAAGTCATTTTGGATGAAGCCAAAGATACAAAGGGTTTACGGCTTACCTGATGAGGGACTCGAGGATGGCAGGGGTGGGACCTTTCTGGAACTCCAGCTCTTTGTAGTGTAGTGCTTTGGCATATGCACGGCACTTGGCAGCTCTCTCACCCAGCAGAACAATGCCATTGTCATCTCTTAGCGGCAGGGGTCCCTGTAGGAGAGCACAGGGAGATGGCTGACATGGCACAAACAAGACAGGGCTGTGTAGATGCTTCTCCCCTCCCACCAGCTGGTTCCTTACCAGCTTCCCGTCTGGACAATGGGGAAATAGCTCACCTTATCACTATGTTCCATGAATTCAGCCAGGTTTAACAGGGTTTGCGTGACTTCAGCAATGTCTTGAGAGGTAAGGGCCAACTCGATGCTTCTGATGAGCTCATCCTGCTGGTCTTCATTCAGCTCAGACCAGCAGGACACAAATGCAGCATTGAAGAGATCCCTGAAGGTACAAGGGGTAAAGATGGTGGGGTTCTCCCACACTTATGCCGAGCACCTCTGCGTCAGACTATCAGTCTGGGGCTGGTATTACCGACTTTGGTTAGACAGAGCAATGCTATCTGACAGAACTTGCAGGAATTGATCTAAATCTTCTCTAAATATGGTAGCCATTGGTCAGTAAGCACTTGAACTGTGACTACTCTAAACAAAGAACTGACTTTTAAATTTAATTTTAAAAGTACGGAAAAAAAAAAAACAATGACTGCCTTAATCACGCTCTTTGGAGGTAACCCTTGCTGCAGTATTCCATAACCTTTCTAATGCACATACACGTATCATTACTAATGTCACAAAGTCACGCCGCTTTGCATTTCACTTTATTCACTTACATTAAACTCCTTCATGTGCATTAAGAATTTCTGGACTGTAGTAAGTGCACAGTAGAGAGTGCTTGTCTAGCAAGCATAAGGCCCTGAGTTCAATTCCCCAGCACCATATAAATCAGCAAGACCTTATTCAAAAAATAAGACAGGGGCTGGAGGAATGGCTCAGCAGTTAAAGCACTTGCCTACCAAGCGCTAAGTCAAGCACTAAGTACCCACGTTCGATTTCCCCAGCCTCACATAAGCCAGACGTGGTGGCGCACACCTGTAATTCCAGCAGATGGGAGGTGGAGGCAAAAGGACTGCCATGAAGTCAAGGCTAGCCTGGGTTACATGGCGGGTTCGGGACCAGCCTGGACTACAGAGAGACCTTGCCTCAAAAATAAATAAATAAATAACATTTATAAACCAGGGGCTAGGATACAGCTCAATGGCAGACACTTAGCATGCATCAGGTCCTGGGTTTGATCCACAGCAACACACACAAAAAAAGAAATTTCATATTTTCATAGACTGAATCTTTAATGGCTATTTAAGCTGAGTGTGGTAGTGCATGCCTAATCCTAACACTCTGAAAGGCTAGAGTGGGAGGATCACAAGTTTGAACTTAGCCGGAGCAACTTAGTGAGACTCATCTCAAACTAAAAAATAAAAACTATGAGTAGACATGGCTCAGTACAAAGGCCCTATGTTCATTCTCTACTACCACACATAAATAAATAAATAAATAAATAAATATTCACTGTTTAAAATGCCTTTTTTTTTTTTGTTTGCTCACTATCAAAAGCTTAGGCCAGCGAACTGTCCAGTGTCTATATTCACTACATTATGGTAGGATCTTCCCTAACACCAGTAGAGCTTGTCCCTATACTGACTTTGAGAGTATTCACTGCCCCATTCAGAGAAGAAAGTCCTTTTGCAAACGGACACCTGCTCAGCATCCCTCCTGGCTTCTCTGGTGGGAGCTTTTCTCTGTTTCTTTTTCTTCTCTTTCTTTAAGGGAAACCTGCTTGGGTTTCCTCTTAGCTTCTTGGTTAAGGGCTTTCTTTTCTTTTTTGTTTGGCTCAATAAACTGTTGCTTGCATAAATGAAAGAAAGAAAGTCCATTTGCACAGCCTGGTCAAGTGTTAACCTATCTGAGGGTTGGGACGAAGGACACGCTTAGCATGTATGAGGCCATAGGTTCAAACGCTAGCACCCAAAACAAAAACAAATAAACAAACAAACAAACAAAAAAACCCAATGCTATCCTTCTGACATCTATTCTCCAAAGAGGCTCACAGTGGTACCTCTGGTTCCTGCCTTGCCACTGCTCCAGCAGGAGGTGGCCATCTTGTTCTAGCCTTGAGTCTGAGTGGGCCTTTGTGACCCAGCTGAACAGTGAGGCAGAAATGACATTATGTGACTGCCAAAGCTAGGTCATAGAAATACCAGGAACTTCTGCATCATTCTACGGAGGGGGAGAGGGCCTCACTTTTGAACCAGACACCCGTGGAAAGGTATAACTGATCAACGTGGGCAATCCCAAGGCCTTCTGCCAGAACTGGGTTCTTTAGTCAACAGTCTCAACTTACCAGATGTATATATATCCATTCCGCACATCTCAGAAGTAGATCCTCTATTTTCACTTAATCCACCCTAGCTGAAACAGTGTGGAACACAGGCAAGCTGTCCCTACAAGAACTATCAATTGCTGATTCATGAGCAAAACCAACAATTGCTTTCTGTTTTTATTGTGATAAAATTTCATTAAGTTGCTCAGATGGCCTCTAACCTGTAATTCTCCTGCCTCAGCCTACCAAGTGACTAGGACTAAGGTACCTGTCCCTGCCTGAGGTATATTTTTAGGAACGCCTTTTATTCTTTCAGTGCTAGTGAGGGGACCCTGGGCCTTATATCTGCTAGGTAAGTGTTCTATCACTGGCCTCTGTTCTCAGGGTTTTAGACCACTATGTTTTGGGTGCTTGTAATGCTTCATAAAAGAATTAAATGTCATTAGAAATGGAAATAATTATCCAATTACTATAATAATTATCCAATTATTATGTATATGCTTTGAAGCTGTAAGTGATTTTCTAATTAAAAGTCTGAACGTAAGTCTACTAAGAAAAAGAATTTACTTGTGGTCTACTAGCAAGGAAAAGGTAAATGCTTTTCCTGGAACACAAGTTTGTTCAATTTTCCTTCTGCTTCCTTTTTTTTCATCACACAAGTTAATAAAATAAAAAATATAGCCCTTTTACTTTTACCTCTAACAAAAATGAATCTGTACATACTGTTTTCTTGGGGCTGATTTCAATGTTAACTGGGCAGAAGGGAGCCTGAGGCACCATACCTGGCCATGGGGTTGTAGGCCTGTGCAAGGGCCCAGCAGGAGCGCAGCGAAGGGGATGAGGAGTCCTTCAGCAGCTCCAAGCTCAGCCGTCTCAGCCACTCCAGCCAGTCATCCTTGGAGACCCTCCTGGCAGCTCCCCAAGCCTGTGACCCCACAAGTAACAACAGAAAACCTGGAGTTCAGCTTCGAGGACCAATTATAAAAAACTCACCTATTTAGTGATTATTCGAATTTATAAAATTATGCCTCTTATAGTAAAATTCTTCCAGGGCATAAACGTAAAAGAATAATTTTAATTAAAGCCATAAAGTCTCAAGAACATACCACACTACAGAAAAGGCCTGTGTTAGAATGGGCTTATGCTGGACACTGACCACTAGAGAAGCAGAGAGCTCCACAGAATCTGAACAGATGGAGCTGTCACACTCAAAGCATAATCCCAAGCATCATGGCGTCTAGCAGTATGAAGAGAGCCAAGTACGCTACAACAGGCAGTACCATGCTCATCTGACACAGCAGTCACACAGGGAGTAGAAAACCATCAGGGTCATGAATTGCTACAATCAAGTGAGCAGTGAGCTCAAAGCCGTGGCACTGTGGTGTCATAAAATAATAATGAGCTGACAGATTTAATTTTTATTCTCTAGCATCCTCTCAACCTTTCCTCAAAACTCTGAAGTCTACAGCTATGGAAAGTACTTACTACCAGCTGGGCCTGGTAAACCCAATACACCGGGAAGCTGAGGTAGAAGGATCACAAGTTTAAACCCTGAGCAACTAAGTAACTTAGTAAAACCCTGTCTCAAAATCAAAAATGAAAAAAGGGCTGAGGATGTCGCTCACTGTAAAGGGACTGGGTTCAAGGGGCAAAAAATGCATTCTGCCAAGGCAGCTAAGGTACATGGACAGCCTAGGCTCCTGAGAGGGCAGTCTAGTATAGTGGCCAACAGGTGTGTGTTTGAAGTTCAGAGGCTTGACTTCAAATCCTAGTTAACTTACTGGCTTCAGATATTCTCTGAGTTATGTACTCATCTGACTTAGTTTTCTCACCAGTAGAACAAGAACGGTAGTTCTTACTTCACAGGGTGTTTTAAGGATTTAGTAGGTTACTAAACATTAAGACATTTGTAACAGTGCTTAGCAGAGCTAAGGACACCTAGTTCACTGAGGGTAGAAGGACCTAGTTGGGATTCTGGCCCTGACACTCAGCAGCTGCAAGACCCTGGGAAATTACATGTATGTACCATCTAAGCCTCAGGCTTTCTCATCTAAGGAGAGTATGTCTAGAGGGTCCAGGCAAAACAAAAAATGGTGCCTATTATCATATGACATTTATTTGTACTGGCCTAAACCTAACTACTAAATCCCTAACTTCTAAAATATGATCTAAGTTGGAGCAGATCTCAAGTTCTGAATTAGGAAAATCCTCCAGGAAGTGAAAGGACCACCACATGCTACGCTACCTCACCTGCAGTGATTGAGCACCATCTCCCTGGAATCAACTGCTGCCGCTTTGATACTTATCAATGAGCGACCCTGCACAGATCACTACTTTATGTCAGGAATGAAGTCTGACAAAGCAAGAAATTGCCTCTGACCACACATGAGAATCGCTGAAGGAGAAGGGAGATGAGATACCAAAAACTTGACTTTGAAACCCTGTCTGTTGGGTGAAATAAAAACAAGTTCTTTTCTGTCCATAGATTTCTGGCTTCTGATCGCACAGCTGGTCAGCGCACGGCTACACTACACTGTATGTTGTCGCGCTTATAAGGTGGACATGAACAAGGAAGGCTCATTAATTTCTTTCTCTACAGAGGTGCAGATGGGCCAAGGTACCAGAGAAGTAACACAGCACAGCGCTGAGAGTGGTGCCTGGAGTCACGCCCCCAACATCAAACCTGGCTCCACCACTTGCTGGGTGGCAAACTGCATAGATTAATTAGCCTCTTGATGTCTCAAAGACCTCATCTCTAAAGTGAGAACAGCAATAAGCACCTAACTTAATAAATGGTTTTACATTTTAAAAAAGAATGGAACTAACTCACTCATGGGATTATTATGATGACTAACAGTAACGATTAGCCAGGCATGATGACACAAGCCTGTAATCTCAGCTACCTGGGAGATAAAGGCAGTAGGATTGCATGTTCAAAGCCAGCCCATGTAACTTAACAAAAAAAAAAAAAAAAAAGTGATTAAAAATGTCAAGTGCTCACAGCAGTGCCTGACACACAGACGGTGGTCAAAACAATGTGAGCTGCTACTGCTATCACTACTGCTATCATCCAATAAACTGCAGAAAAAAAATTTTCAAAAAAGCCCTATTTAATAGACAACAGTACAATGTAGCAAACAGGCCAAGCCTACCTAGACACTTTTCCTCTTTGCTCCTAAAAATGTTGTCACCTCTTACTTCTCTGGGTTCTGTAACAACTGTAAATACTACTCTGCTTCTTCTCCCTATCGAGCCTCAGACCCGTGTGCATGGAATTACCATTTACTTGTTGGGAAGGACAGGATAGCCAGATACTATGGGACAGCAAAGCTCCTGGGAGTCCTAAAGACAGGGCTGGAGGAATGGCACAGCAGTTAAAGCGCTTGCCTTGCAAGCATGAGGCCCTGGGTTCAATTCCCCAGCACCAAATAAACTGGGCTTGGTGGCACAGGACTGTAATCCCAGCACTGGGGAGGGTGAGGCAGGGGGACTGCCATGAGTCTCGCTAGCCTGGGCTCTCTAGTGAGTTCAGGACCACCAGTCTGGGCCACAGAGCAAGACCTGTCTCAAAAGAAAAAAAAAGAAAAAGAAAAAAAAAAAAGAATCCTAAAGGCATCCCAGACACACACACAAATGGCACTGAGCAAATGTCTGCTGTGCTATGCATACTATGCATATCCTCTCTACTTGCACAGACGAAAGAATGGCAACTGAGGGGCACAGAGTCACCGTGAAAGCTAGTTAAAAGTGATAAATATGCCAATCCCTAGCTACCATTTCATGACTACGTGGAAGCACAATTTACTCTTCAATGAAATGAATAAAAGAGTTCACCATGGAGGAATCTGCTTAGGGTTTTATACTTAAGCTACTCTTCCAACTAGGACAAACGGGAGTCGTTTCTCTGTCTGGCAAGGCTTATGCTTATTTCCCAAGTCCTAGGCAGACAGTAAAACTTCCCGGAAGTACCATGCATGGTGGCACAGCCTATAGTCTCAGCACTTGGCAGGCCGAGGAGGGAGAATCACTTGAGCCCAGGAGTTCAAGGCCAGCCTGGGCATCAATGCAACACTTCACCACAAAACAAAAACAACAAGACAAAAAACCTTCCTGGAAGTGAACTAGATTGCTAGGGAGCTTCCCAATACAGAAGAAATTAAACTCTACAGCAGCGTAAACAGCTGCCCGGAAGGACATTCTGAACCTACGCAGGCTGCAAACCCCTGGGTGGAAGTGTGCATCTGGCCTCTTTGGCCTCCCAGCTCCTTCCTCAAGTGGGAAGTGTTGGCAGGGTGGTCTCAATAACTGCCTAGGAATGCTGGGACACTAATGACCTTGTTTTTCCTAGAAGTCTCAAACAGCTTCTATCTGAAATCAGTAAGCACGTTAGCAGGGTGACTGGACACTGCTGGTGTGGGCAGACTTTGATGTAAAAGTCAGTCATGAACCTCAGTGCTCAATAGCTGGGTGTGAGCACACACATACACACACAGAACTGTGTTCCCGTAGTTTTAGGCTCAGCCAAAAAAATGAGAATGAATCGGTGGGGACACAGTCCTGCCCAATTCTTTACCTCTCCACAGCTACACATGAAGTAGAGCCGCAGTGAGTCAGCTGCCAAGAAAAGAAAAACAATGCACTGAAATCTAAAGTGGGAGTTACGTACAGTCTCTAGGGACACCAAAGACTAAGGCAAAACGTGGGAAATGAGTAACCTGGTACATCTATTCACAAGACCTTGGAGTAACTATGATCATGCGCCTCAGTGTTACCAGAGATGCTTTGAAAATGCCTATTCCAGGTGGATGGCTGGTGGCATGGTGAACGCTGCCCGTATCCCTGGATTTGGTCAGCAGAGATGATTTAATACTTATTTGCAAAGATCCAAAAACTCACAACTCAAAGCACTGTCACACGACCTGGAGGTTTATCAGAAATGCAGAGTACTAGGCCCAGCCTCAGCCAGCCTGCGTCAGAGGCAGCATTTAGTAAGATCCCCAGGAGGACCGAGAAGTCTGAAAAGCTCTACTTCAAAGAACCTCGGTGCTGCCCCGTGGCCTTGACAGCTTTGTTCTGTTCTTTCAAACAGCAAGAACGTTAGACCTAGATGTGGAGCACATGCCTGCTGTCCCGGCTGATCGGGAGACCAAGGCAGGAGGACCATAAGTTTGAGGCCAGCCCAGACAACTTAGCAATAACGTAAAAATAAAAAATAAAAAGGGTTAAGAGATCTGGCTAGTGAATCAGTGCTGAAGCACTTGCTTAGCATGTGTGAGGCCCGGGTGGCTAGTGAATCAGTGCTGAAGCACTTGCTTAGCATGTGCGAGGCCCGGGTTTAATCCCCAGAGGAAAAAAAAGAGACAGAAAGAGAAAATTAATTTCAACAAAAGGCTCAACTATTAAAGTTTCAAGGACACAGACACCTTATTCTCTGTTTTTCTTCTATTTAAAAATTATAAGGGCTGGATAATGGCTCAGCAGTTAAAGTGCTTGCCTAGCAAGTGCTAATGACCCGAGTTTGATTCCCCAACACCACATAAACTGGGCCTGTAATCCCAGCACTCGGGAGGCTGAGACAGGATTACAGTGAGTCCAAGGGCAGCCTGGGCTCCATAGGGAGTTCAGGACCAGCCTGGACTACTGAGCAAAACCCTGTCTCAAAAAAAATTTGCCTGATAACCTGGAGGAAAAAAATGACCCAAATTCATGGCATCTAGGTTTCTAGGAAAATGAATGCTTGGGCTGGTTTTTGGTTGGCTTAAACTTAGGATGGCAAGAGCTAGAACTTTTTAATGAGAGAGAACACAGCTCTCCTTTTCAAATCCTCCAGAAACAATGGTTCTACCTTCTGGAGGTTGATGGTGCTGACATGCAGTTTCTTCATGGGTCCTGTTTCTACTGGTCCACTAGCCAACGCATCCCCTTGGCTACTCCTCAGCATCCGATGCTGGTAAATCAAAGGGTCCTCTTCTTCATCAGCGAGGGTGTAACCCTGCAAGCAGTTTAGTAGACATCATAAACTTTGGGAGAGTCAGACCTTCTCAAAGAGGCAAGACTGTAACAAACAGTAAAGACAACTGTGATAAGGATGTAATGAAGTGTTTTGAAGCAAAGGTGACAAACAGCCTGCCATCTGTTTTTGTAGGCCCAAGAGCTATGAATTGCTTTTAATAATATCTAACGGTTGGAAAAATAACAACAAAAGAAGGTCAAGTATTTCGCAATACCTAAAGATTATGAAAGAATCAAATTTTGGTATCCATAGTTTCCCTGGAATGCAGCCAGGCTTACTTGCTTACGTAACGCACACGGTATCTTTCAGGCTACAAAGGCAGAGCTAAGCAGCTGAGATGCTGAAAACAAAAACCTAACTTTTAGTACTAAGAGTCTGCCAATCCTAGTTTAGTGCTAAAAAGCTAGATATATTTCACAGCTAAAAGAACAAACTACCAAGGAGGAAAAGCAAAGGGTAACTTTAGATGACAAGGAAGTGTGTTCACCTTGACAATTCTGCAGATGAGCACGTCATAGCGCTGATGGTTGATTCGGTGTCGAACCAGAACTTTGTTTACCATTGGAATGAAAATCTGGTACTGTACCAGGAGAAGAGATCAGAAACCATTACTTTGTAGGATGGAAAGCACAGAAAAGAATATTACACAATTCCAGTATAGCCATTTCTCCAGGAACTAGCTCTATGCTCTAACACAGGAACTCTTCTTTATTATTCCTAACTACAATCCCAGCCCAAGTCCCCACTGTTTTCCACTTTGCTTTCTACAATAGCCTTTCCCAGATTTCTGCTTCCATCTCTGTCTCATATACTATTGTTCCACATGGGATTGAGAATAATCATTTTAAAATGTTGACACATACTTTCCTGTGTTCAAAATTCCTGAAATTCTTTGTGTCTCGCCTAAAGTACTAAAGACAGTTCACTGCCATGATCTACACAGGCCAGTGGGCAGCAACATTACTTGGAGGGCTGATGGAACTAGATGTGGCTGGGATCCACAGTCCAAGTTTCTGATTCAACGGGTATGGAGTTAGGCCTGAGAATGCACATTCTTAGTAAGTTCCCAGGCAGCTACATGCTAGTTTGGCTCGTTCAGGGATTACATTTCTGCCCTACCTCTCCATGCCGGAGGCTTAAAACCTTAGTTCCAAACCCTCCTTGCTGTTTACTCCTGAGGCCACATCTGCTTCCACCTGTGCGTGTAGAGCTCCTTCCGTCTGCAGCCAACTCTCTGGCACTGCGTGTCACTGTCTGTGGGTGTCTGCTCCCATGAGAACTCATCAGAGCTTTCTTGTCTATCTTGAACAAAGAACACTTCTTCCCACCTGCACTTCCACTTAGGAGAGCAAACCCAGTTACTCTCTGGGCTTCGCTGGAATGTACGCACCATGAGAGCAAACGAAGATCCTGTTCACTGAGCCACCCTCCTTATGCTATCACCTAGCCTGCACAGGTGACTCAGTACTACTACCTGCTGAACAAATGAAAAATACTAACAAAAAATAAATAGAATAATTCCACACTCTCGGGCGGTGGCTGAGACCGAAAAACTAACAAATGGAGAAGCTTACAGACAATGTCTTCTTCCCAAATACGGCAGAAGAGCATGCGTTTGCTCAGGACTCCATCTTACCTTCTTCCCCAGCTGAAAAACAAGTGAAGACAGCGTGTCCATGGCTGTGGAGCGCAGCTCTGGGCTCTGGTCCAGGGTTCGAACGATTGGGTGAATGATCCGAGAGGCATAGTCAGTGAAGTCCAGGGACTCCGTCAGGCGGTCCACTGTCTCCAATGCTGCCCTGTAACGATCACAAGCACAGAGGGAGTGCTGCACACGAGCTGGGGGACAGGGAGGGAGGTAGGGCTACCTGAGCATCCGTGAAGGAATGGGAAAGAATGGCTTTTGAGGTATGGTGGGTAGCACTGATCTAGCCTCAATGCCCTTAGGGTAGGAAAAGAAAGGTTTCCGTGCACCCAAGACATAAGAGTTGGAACAACAACAACAACAAAAAAAAAAACAAGCAGAACCCAAAAAGATGACCTGGGATCTTTCAACAAAACACTAAAGGTACTAAATGATCACTGATCCTCAAGGGTCGATCCTTACTTTCGAGATGGCAGTGGAACTTCAGGGGCATCAAAGAGCTTCACAATTGGAGGCAACAACAAATGCAGATAGTCATCCAGGTTGGCACCAAACAGCTGGATTGCCGCCAGCAACTGCCAAAGGGAGAAAGGGCACACAGATGAGCAAATGCAGCGAGGTGTCAAGTAGCCAAGGACACAGGCAAAGCCGAGGCTTGGCCGATCCAAAGTTCGGTGAAAAGCCTTAATTAAGCGGCTTTAAACTACATTCTTTTGGTGGCTCATTCTCCCCATTTCTTCTGTTTACACATTACTTTACTTTCTCTGGGCTTATTTCAATTGATCAGAATCAGGAGCTGGTTATTAGAGAAAAGTGGCCTGTGGTAAAACATTTACCCAAAATAATCCATTAGATGAGATAAAACACTAAGGATAACTGAAAGACGACTGCAAACATTCTATAAAATGTAAATTGCAAGTATCAGATAAGAGTTTTGGCCTTGTGGAACGGACATCAATTCGTCACTCAGAACACGGTCTCACTTCTTAGTTGACCATCCAGGGATCCCAAGGAAGGAGGAAATGTCTGCACAGGACCCCAGGCTGCTTACCTTGATAGAGACGATGCGGCCCGGACTGTTGTCATGCATGAAGACGCGCAGCATGTGTGGGATCAACTGTGGCAGATAGAGCTTAAACTCACCTCCAAGTGCCACCACAATCTGCTCAATGAGAAGAATGATTGTGCTCTGGATGGAAGTGTTCATAACCCAGAATTCCTGCAAAGGCGAAGAGACGGAAAGGCTGGCAAATGCTGGTTTACTGAAATATGAGCCAACAAACTGAAATGGCCAGGAAGAAGGAAAATTGTGTTGCGCGCCATCTGTCCCAGGTGAATTTCTCCCACCCTCCTCTCACTAGGCCCTATGTACCCTGGATCATGGCCCTGCTTCCCGCAGGTGCAGGGCTCCCTGCACTCTGGGTGCTGCTCAAGCTGTACGCTTGCCTACAATCTCACTCTGTACTCAGTTTCCCTGACTGGCTGTCCAGCCCTGGCTCAAGCCTCACTTCTTGCTTTTCTTCTTGTTATTATCCACTCCAGGCCCCTTTGTACTCTACCTTCCTAGAACCTGCAATGCTTACTTTGCTTTGCACTTTTCCATTGGCCTTGAGACTATTTAAAATCGTGAAACTTCTCTGATTGATCTGTGCACCCCCAGGATCTACCAGAGTACTGGGAATACTCTGGCCATTCAAACGTATTTGCAGAATGAATGGATGCCTCCGTGTCAATCATGCTGGCAGCCTGTAAGCAAGGCAGAGCAGATACTTTATTTTGGTACCATCCTGATCTCTACCAGCGGGCAACTCCAGAATTACCAAGAGTTCCTTGCCCTTCCTGGATTTAGATTCTTCTACGTGGTATCTCTTTTGTCCCTTGGTCTACCCATCCGGCGTGTATAGTGTCACAGAGTAAGCTTTCCTTTTCTTTTTTAAAATAAGCTCTTTTCACATCCATGTCATTATAACCCATACAAGTTACTAAAACCCTAGACAACTGAAATTGTAATTCCAACCCTTCCTTGGAACTGCGAAGGAAACTGGTCCAGACCAAGAAAAGCTGCCATTTAAAATCAAATGTCAAAAGTCAGGTAGGCTGGAGGAATAGCAGAGTGGTAAGAGTGCTTGTTAACCAAACACAGGGCCCTGAGTTTGACTCCCCAGTACCACATAAACTGGGCATGGTGTCACATTCCTGTAGCCCCAGCACTTAGGACATTGAGGCAGGAAGATTGCTGTGAGGTCTAGCCCAGCCTGGGCTAAACAGTGAGTCAGGACCAGCCTGGACTAGAGACTTAATGTCAGCAGACACACGAGTAACGATGGAAACACATGAATATTAACACTCTTGGGGCACCTAAATAATTCAAAACAGAAATCAGTAACAATAAGGATAACTTCTCAAATGAAAGGCTTTATAGGATAAAAATTTTTACTCAATTTTTTTTAAGTATTAACAATTTAGAAAGGTAAAACCAAACTAGAAGGTGAGGGTAAAACTCTCTTTCTGCCAGGAGAAAAATACTCTCTCTGAAAAAGCTATAAAGAGCACAACAAAGGAACATCGAGGTTCTTCAGGGCCCCTGGTCTATGTAGGTTCGGTCACTTGGGCTGTACACTGCCTGCCTCAGAGAAAGCTTGCTTACCTCCCCACGCATGACCACGGTCTCCTTAGAAGACTCACTACTCAAATCCAGCAGCCTGTCAGGGGATGTTGGCTGGATCATTACTCACACACTGCTCTCAGCCTGGGCTCAGGGGAGCTCATTAAAATGCCCGGGATCAACAGCCAAGGGAAGGGCCCTGCTGCACCTTCTCCATCTGGGAGGAAATGAAGGCTGCATTTTGCAGGTTGAGGTTGCTGCCTCTATTCCCTGTGTTTCGGCTGTACATTTTTTTTTTTTGGGGGGGGGGGGAGCGGGCGGATGAATGTCAAAGATCACTTCAGCTTGCTGCCATGATTATGCTGCTTCCTCCTGCCTCTCCTTCCCTCAAGACCATCCACTGGGCTTTCAGCATTTGGCCTAAATCTTCCTACACAGAGGCTGCTCTGGGAGGAGTAGGGAACAGAGCAGCTTTTGATGATTTATACATGTATGAGATTTTAGTTCTGAGAGCAGGTGCTGGGAAGCTCCATTTGGGAAGCTGGCCATTTTGACTTTGGTCCTTGCTGAATCCTCCCAGCTAACTTGCTAAGGTCTGGGGTGGGAGAACAGAAATCATCATCTATTTCTCCAAAGACACAGCCAGGTCTACAAAGCAAGTTTTCTGACAGAGATAATAAAATCATAGAAAATGGCAGGAGAAACGATTTTGCCATCAATGGGGCGACTTCCAGCATCTATTTAATGCCCATTATAAAATCTGGGCCGTAAGCCCTTTCTCATGAGCAGTGCAGTCACAGGGTGACATTCAGCCTTTTGGAGGTGGCAGGACAAAGCAGCACCTTGCTCCTAATTGCTTGAGAAAAGATTATGGTGTTTAATAGCAACTCTGGGAAAACTCAATCTCCAATCTCTTTTTCGGGCCACAGTTTTATGAGCAGTAAAACATCAGCTTTTGTGGGAACACAAAAGCACTGTTGTGAGATTAAAGTAAAATTGCTTTGTGGTACGTGAGGCAAATAATGGGAGAGTATTTCTGGCAGAACAGTTACTTCAGGTCTCCTCCTCCAACTTCAGACCTCATATTGCTGTACCTGAGAGCCAGGAGCCTGGAGCCACAGCCCTCCTCCTTCTCCTCCTTTATTCCACTTTTTATACTCAGTTTGTAACAGCCCCACAGTGACCCATGAAAGAAATGTCTGCGTCATCCACACTTGCTTCAGAGCTGCCCTTGACCTAACATGATGAAAAGGCCAACGCGTTAAATTCTACTCACTCTCATGAGTGTGACTATTTCATCCATGTACGGTCTGATGTGGCTCTTCACAAAGGACACCAACATACCCAGCTGCTGGAAGAGAAACTGAAATGGACAAGCAGTCAGCAGGTTGGCCCCATGGAGGACAAAGAACTCCTGGCCTCCCCTAAGCCCATGTAAACAACGCAAGATAACTATGGACGGAGTTTCCACACTATCCCACTGATGAAAATTATGCTCCAGAACTCAGACTTCTCCCACAGAGACAGGGATAGGGGCTTGACACAACCAGGGCAGTTAGTTACCAGATGGCAAAGGTTCTGGGCCCAAGTCAGCTGTTTTGAGCTCCTGTGTCACCCATTATCTTTGTGACCTTCATCTAGGGCTCACTAAGTTGCTAAATTACCCAACCTGGGTTTGAGCTCCTGCCTTAGCCTTCCAGAGCGCTGGGATTACTGACACGTATCACCATGGCTGCCTAATGTAGTTAACTCTTTTTTTGGGGGGAGAGGGTGTGGTGGGAGACAAGTCTTGCTCTGTAGCTCAGGCTGGTCCTGAACTCACTATTAGCCCAGGCTGGTGCAGAACTCACAGCAATCCTCCTGCCTCAGCTCCCTGAGTGCAGGGATTACAAGCATGTGCCAGCATGCCTAGTTTATAAGGTTCTGGGGAATCACACTCACAGTCCTGTGTCTGCTAGGCAACTGTTCTAACCACTGAACATGCCCCCAACCCTTGTAGCTAACTCCTGATTACATAATCAAGAGTTATTTGGTGCTATTATAGCTCATGTATAGTAATTAGCTAAAAAGTAAGTAATTAATTGTGTTTCTATGAAATTATAAGCCAAAATAGCAAGCCAATTTGGGAGAAGCTAGATAAAGAAATCCGATTTAGGTTGGTATTTTGTAAGAAGAGTTGGCATCCTCCTTACTGGAAGGCTTGGATAAGGAAAACCCCATCTACTTCAGGACTGGGGTAAGTGCACTGATAGAGCCTTGCCTAGCACGTGAGGTTCTGGCCTCAACCTCCAGTATCACACACATGCATACACACATCCATGCACGCACATATACACAGATTTGTCTTCAAGGTTTAATTTACTTTGTTATGATCCTCAAATAATGCCATGTCAATATTCAGTAGCAAATCATATTCTAAAACCCGTCTCTAAATTTATTTTTTATATTTCTCTATGCCCTTGCTTTTCTTCATTAACAAGAATAATGTAGAGATAAACCTAGGTATTTTTGCTTTTGTCCACATTTTGAAATCTGGGTCAGCTGGAGATAAATAGTGCTGGTTCAAACTGTAATGGACTTCTAGTACTTGTTACGTGAAGAGGTGAGACATCTCTACACCACATTCTTAGCTCCCAAAGCAGTCAGAACTCAGGCACCACATGGCCCACCCAGGCTGACTTGGTAGGGACATCCCCCCATCTCCTGGGCCCCATCACTGAATCACTGCTGAAGGTTTTTATACAATAATTCCTATAAAAGTATACAACAGAGATCAAGCGACACAAGACTCTAACTCTTTAAATATAGTGGCTCTCTGAATAAATTTGTTAGGTAAAACCTGGGAGAAGGAAGGAGGTCGAGAACCTAAGCTGAAGGGACTGGCATGGTGGTGGGTATCAGAGAAAACTGAAGAACTGAAAGAAAAAGGCCATTGTTGCCATTCACTTAGGCACAAGTAAGACACTTCCCTGAGGCTGATGCATAGACTGGCCACAGACAGAGATGGCAGGCATCTTACTCATAAGAAAAGGGCTCATCTCCTTGTGAATCTTTTTTTTTTTTTTTTTGAGACAGGGTCTCGCTCCATAGTCCAGGCTGGTCCTGAACTCACTATGTAGCTCAGGCTGGCCTTGAAACACACAGTAATTTTCCTGCCCTGAGCCTCCCAAGTGCTGGGACTGCAGGCATGAGCCTCCACAGCACAGCTTATGTGACTGGCCGGTGTGGAGGGACAGCGTTGTTAATTCTCACTCTAGAGCCTGATTTAGTTGTGAAGTGGCCCACATTCTAGATTTCTGGTTGCTTTTTTTGTAACTAGACTTTAAGTCACGCATTTTTAGTGAAAATATTACATAGGTGAAGTCACATGCTTCTTTCTGGGCCTTAGTGATACCAGTCTGTCTCATTATCATTTATCCTAAGTTTGAGCATGTGAATAAGTTGATACCTCTTAGATGTCTCCCTGGTTTTTTGTTGTTTTTTTAAAGAGGATGCTTTATCAGAAAAAATACAGAGGGAGAAAACCTCTAGCCTTTTTTAAAAGTTTTATTTTTTTTACTTTTTTTTTTTTAAGACAGGTTCTCACGCTATAGCCCAGGCTGCTCCTGAATGCACTATGGTACCCATGCTGGCCTTGGACACATAGCAGTCCTCCTGCCTCAGCCTCCCAAGTGCTGGGATTATGGGCTGTGCCTCCATGCCTGGCTCATGTGGTGCTAGAGAACTGAATTCAGGGACTTGTGCTTGCTAGGCAAGCACCTTAACCACTGTGCTAAGTTGCCCAGGCTAGCCTCAAACTTGCAATTCTCCTGCCTTAACTTCCTTGGTAGCTGGGATGACAGGTGGATGCCACCATTCTTAGTGGCAGATCAGTTTTTAAAAGTTTTAAACATTCTTTTTATAGTCTTAATTTGCCAAAGTTTTTATCCTGAATAGGCATTAAATTTATCATATGCTTTTTTTAACCTCTTATAATGGTTGCATGTTTTTTCTTTCTCATTCTCAATGCGTTAATATGTTGCATTGCATTGGTACATGTTCTAATATAAAACGCCCATGGATTGTTATGTTAAAAAAAACTTAGATATGGTATATTTTTATGTTGATATTACATCCAGTAATTTCAGATTTTTGCATTGAATAGAAGTGATCTGTAGTTGTTTTTAACTGTAGGATCAAAGATATGTTTAGTTTGCTTTTTCCCTTTCAAAAACTCTTGAGTCTTTTTTAGGAAGCTTACAGATCTTATTTAAATGTTAAAATGTGTTGCTATGAACCTATTTGTCCATTTCTTCATGTCTTAATTTCTTGCTAGAGATTTTTCATAGTTATTTTTTCTTTTTCAGAGAACCAACTTTTGCTTTTGTTGATTTTTCTCTTATATCTTTTTTTTCTAATTCAACAATCTTCTCTTTATTTTACTTTTCTCATATTTTTCTTTGTTCTGCCTTTTAAAAAATAGCTTTGTGCTGAAATTCTAGGTCATTAATTAATTGTCAGTCTTTTCTAGTGAGATCTATGAGGACTGTACATTTCACTCTATTGCCTAAATGCATTCCAACTGAAAAAAAAGCTTGTTTGAGATAAAATTTGCATATCATGAAATTTGTCCTTCTTAAGTTTAAAACTCATTGGTTTTAAATATACTTGCAGAGCTGAGAAATTATCACTAATAATCTAATTATAGAAAATTTCCAACACCACTGCCAGAAACCTCCTGCCCACTGCAGTCATTTTGGGTTCCTACATGAATTCCACACAATTTCCTGTCGCTATAGCCTTGCTGTTAGTCAGCATTTCAAATAATTGCGATCACAGAGTACATGGTCTTTTGTGGCTACTTTCTTTCACTTAAGATAATACTTTTGAATTTTATCTGTGTTGCACCATATGTCAGTAGTACAGTCTTCTTTCACTGCTGAATAATAATACATTTTTATTGTTCAGAAGCAAATATTTTCTAACATTCATTGTGATCTCTGCTTTTACTCAAGTTATTTAGAAGTGAGTATATTATTTGCAGACTTACAAGGTTTTAAATTCTCTTTGTGATATTGATTTTTAACTTAATTACATTGTGTTTATGATTCTTTGATGTTTGCTGAAACTGCATTAAGGGTCTAGTGCTCGATCGATTTTCTTAAGTTTCCTGTGTGCTTGGGAAAAGTGTGGATTTGCTATTTTTATGCACAGAGTCCTGCATATGTCGTTAGATTGAACTTACTACATACTGTATTCAAATCCTTTGTATCCTTAATTTCTTTTACTGACTTAATCTATTAAGTGAGTAAAAATATCTCTTTTTATGGTGGATTAATTTCTCATAGCTTTGTTAATTTTATTTTTTTTTATTTTTTATTGGTTCTAGAGTTTGAGGCCAGAGCTTCATACCAGGCTACATCTTCAACCCATTTTTATTTTTGATTTTTTCCCCAAAGTTATTCTTTTAATTAATGTTTTTACAGTATATAAATAATCATATTCAATTTGAGAAATTGATGCATATGCAAATCACATATTGATCATTGTTACTTCCTTATATTTGATTTTGAGACAGTGTTTTACTAAGTCTCTAAATTGCCCAGTCTGGCCTCAAACTTGTGATACTCCCACTACTCCCTCTCAGAGTCCTGGGATTACAGGCCTATACCACCAGGCCCGGCCTTTTCTTTTTCCAATATTCTCCTGTATTTTTCTTCTAAAATGCCAAATAAACATTGAAGCTGAGGCTCAGATGCATGTGTGGCATGGAGCGAGGAGAGGCACAGAACAGAGTTTTATGTACTTACTTCCCGGATGGCGCCATCACAGACCCGGATGACATTGAGGAACGTAGGCATAACCTGGGGCAGGAACTGCACACACTTGAGTCCTAGGGACTTGAAGATGAAGGTGATGGCCTGGACAACCATGGTGTGATGGTGAGAGAGGGACTGGTCCCGGAAGATCCGCATCAGTGCCACCATGGACACTGCAGGGTAGAACTCATCCAGAGGCAGGTTTCCCATGTTCACCAGCATCTCACTGGTGCTATAGTCAGCTAGGGCAAAAGGAAAGAGTGAGTCACAAGCAATTCATGACATGGCTGTGACGTTTTAGGGACAGATGGCCAACAGCAAACAAAAAACCTTCTCACATATGTTAGTATTCAAATCGTTCTAACACTACTGGGGATGCGGGTCTATTAGGAAATGATGAACAGGTTCAGCAGTAGGGACCACACAGGTCTTGGCTTTTCTATTACCCAGACCACCAAAGCCTAAACAGTATGTGATGGGTTTTTTCTTTAAATTACTATGTTTAATGTAATTTTATACCATTATGGTTCACAACTTCATAGCTAAAACCATCAATAAAAATAATTACTTTCCCAAGTGAAAGTAAAGGGAATTAAATTAGGCAAACATCTGTTCTTCAGCTGCCTGGTGCCCCGAGGGAATTCTGACATTAGCAGAAAAATGCTCCCTGACCCGATCAGCATGGATGTCAAAGACTGGGGTATTGACAAGCTCTGAGGAGGGAAAGGACCAGAACATGTCCTGAAATGGCTGACTAGTGCCCCTGCGGGAAGAAGAACCCGGATGGACATGGCTCAGGCTCTGATCCTAACCACCACAGTCAGACAGGGTACCTAACAAAAGGTGTACTTCTTTAAAACCCAGAAGGAAGAAGAAATTGGAAACAAAAGGATCCCACCTATCACGTTTAGAGACAAACGATTTTCTTTTGGAAAAACACCATCCTGCTAGAATAACATAATATCCACTGTTCAACCTTTAATTCTGGAACCAGGCCTGCTGGTTGGGCCAAGTATAGGAAACTCTCCTGAATCTCTTCCCTTGCCTCACCCTTGGGCTACCTGTCAAAGACAACAGGGCTCTGGGGCCGGATCCTAAGTGAAAAAAAAAAAAAAAAAAAAAAAAGGCTCTGGACTTGTGATTGCTGCTTGTTTTTCCACACCCATGTCTTACCTCAGATTCCTCTATCAATTAGGATGGAACCAAATTCTATTCTTTCCCTCCTTGAGGGATACAGGAATAAAAATATCAAAGAGGTGCTAAGAAAGAGTTAGAGATGAACGAGGTGAGGGAGCTTCTACCTCTTTCATTGGCACGAAGAAAGAATATAGCCCATTAACCTGTGACAGGGAATCTGGTCAACATGACTTTCCACCCAAGAGGTGCTACCTGAGCCAATATCCTGCTATTTCAGTTATCTAGCCTAAAACTCTCTCAAAACACGGCCAGCCAGGGCTTTGCGAGTCAGAACTCAAAAATTTCTCCCCAACTTACAGGAATCTTGACTTGACTTGGATTCTGATAGGCTGACAGCAGAAGCATCTCGGGACTGGTCAATCATGCCGATGTTCACTTTGTGTTTGTAGGGATCCAAAGCCCCCAACAGCCCTAACACACGAATAGCCTGACCGGGAAAGGGAAAGGAAAACATTCACCACATGGCAGATTACAATGGGCTTTTTGGCTATTCCTCTCATGTTCCATAACCTACAATGCATACCCAACAGACTAGTTCCACAACCAGTCTAATCATGTTGAGGCTGTTGATTCCATAACTTTCTCTCTCTTCTAGCAAAGGCTCAGAAGACTAAGTTCCCATTTTCCTACCTCTCTCCGTGTGCCCTGGTTCTGCTCAGTCTTCAGAAAGTTCAGCAGCACTTCAAGCAAGGTGGGGTACTTCCTGTAGGGCTCCACCACATAGCCAGTGCTGGCCACTA
The DNA here is from genome assembly GCA_004027205.1 of Ctenodactylus gundi. Taxonomy (NCBI): domain Eukaryota; kingdom Metazoa; phylum Chordata; class Mammalia; order Rodentia; family Ctenodactylidae; genus Ctenodactylus; species Ctenodactylus gundi. Next base: position 220,829 of record PVKB01000545.1, on the reverse strand, counting down.
ACTGCCCCAGGGTCCACAGAGCTACCTGGACAGGCGAATGACCACACAGTTCATTAAGCCAGTAGAAAAGAAAGGACGCAAAGTTGTACTTTTCATGTCAGGACTGATAACAAGTTTGGGCAAAGACACTAACCATGAAAAGAAATCCCGAGAGTTAGGGCATGAAAACGTGGCTAAGCAAGTACCAACTTAAAATAATCATTGGGCAAAAGATCAATATTCTCAACGTCCCCAAAGGAACTACAAAGTTATTTTTATATCCCTATGATTAATGGGCAATTGAAAAGGAAATTAAGATTGTTCCTATTTTTATTATCTAAGGAACTCAAATGACAGGGAAGGATGAAGCTACTGGTCCCCACAGCCTAAGGCCAGGACTCTCTGTTGCCCTCCAAGAGCGGGAGCTCTGACAGCTGATCTGCAGCTTCCTCACGGTAGAGAAAAATGGCTTTGCTCACCTCCACTGCACAGAAGGTGATGCTAAGATGATGGCCAACTGTGGTCCCAAGGGCTTTTTTCTTCTTTTCTTTTTGTAGTATTAAAGATTAAACCAAAGGCCTTCACAGTAAGCTACATCCTCAGCTTTTTTATTTTTATTTTTATTTTTGAGACAGTCTCACTAAATCATTAAGGTGTGCACCACTATACTAGATTTAAGTTTTTAGGGGTTGTTTGTTTGGTTTGGTTTTTTGAGATGGGGTCCTAAACTTATTACATAGCCCAGACTGGCTTCAAACTCACAGCAATCCTCCTGCCTTAGCCTCCCCAGTGGAGTAAGTTGTTATTCTTTTTACACATCCAACAAATACCTACTATGTGCCAACCTCTGTAAATACAATGGCTGAGATACTGAGATGAGTAAACAAAGTAGGTACCTGGCACAAGGGGTCACCCCTGTGCAATTAGCAAGCACTGGCACTCACCTGCCTCTTGGCCAGTAGAGAGGAGTCCTGGAGCATGTCCATGATGATAATAAAAAGTTCATCAACCCACTTCCTCATTTCTAGGCCACTAACCTGCAAAAGGAAAGGGAGAGTGGTAGACAGGATTAGAAATTCTATCATAAAAAAAAGAAATTATATCACTAAGAAGTATTTTTGTTTTTTTTTTTTGTTTTGTTTTTGTTTTTTTTTGGTACCCCAGGTGGGACGTGAACCCAAGTATTTTGTTTTTAAAGAATTTTCTTGACTTTCTCGGAGGTCAGTGTTTCTTTCCACACTATAGAAAAGGCAGGTGTCACCTTACCTGAGCCAGTTCTCCTATTGTAGCCAACACATTATTGATCACACCTGGATTTGGATCAGGATCTGGGTCTTTTAGTTTCAAAATTAAAGCCTGTGGAAAGAAGGTATGAGAAAATGAATGCAGATTAGAATCTACTAGAAACCTGTCATTTATGTAAGTAAAAGTCACTCAATAGGGCTGAGGGTATAGCTCAGAAGTTAAACTGCTTGCCTACAATATGCAAGGTCCTGGGTTCAATCCCTCTGCACTACCAAACAACAACAACAAAAACGCAAAAACACAAAATGAAATTCACTCAACAGACTGTCTCAGTCATAAATATATTACTTCTAGGCTTTATAAATCCAGGATTTTTCTGGAATTTGGATTCCCAAACTCTTCTCCATACTGAATCCAAGTCTCATAGCTCAAGAGAGCTAGGAAACACCATACTTTAAAGACATTTCCCAAGGCTGAGGGTGTGGACTAGTGGTTAGAGCATTTGCCTAGCACGTATAAGGCTCTACGTTCAAATCTGCAGCACCACATAAAACTTAGCTGGGTGGGGCTGGGGCTATAGCTCACTGACGAGAACCCTTGCTGACAAAGCATGGGGTCCCAGGCTTGATTCCCTAGTACCACATAACACTGGTGGCACATGACTATAATTCTAGCACTTAGGTAGCTGAGACAGGAGGATTATTGTGAATTCTAGGTTAGCTTGGGCTATATAGTAAGTTTAGATTCAACCTGGACTACAGAGCAAAATCTATGTCAAAGACAGGGGGGAGGGGCCTGGAGGAATGGCACAGCAATTAAAGTGCTTGCCTTGTAAACGCAAGGCTCTGAGCTTGATTCTCCAGCACCACATAAAGCTGGGTGTGGTAGCACACACCTACAATACCAGCACTCGGGAGGCTGAGGCAGGAGGATTGCCGTGAGTCCAAGACCAGCATGGGCTACAGAGTGAGTTCAGGACTAGCCTGGGTTACAAAGCGAGACCCTTTCTCAAAAAAAAAAAAAAAAAAAAAAAAAAAAAAAAAAAAAAAAAAAAAAAAAAAAAAAAAAAAAAAAAAAAAAAAAAAAAAAAAAAAGCCAGTTGTGGTGGCACATGACTATAATCTCAGCACACAGATGAGTGCCATGAGTTTGAAACCAGCCTGGGTTACAGAGTGAGTTCAAGAACAGACTAGACTACTGTGAGACCCTCAAAAACAAAGCAAAACAAACAAACAAACAAAAACATTTTCCACATTTCCTCTCAATTATATCCAGATATGAAAACTTGACAACTCAAATTCTGGCGAAGCTATTTCACACTGCTATCGATCTACTCCTATTTTCCAAGCATATTCAATGATGTGCAGGAAGCATCATTCATACCTTCTCTCTCGTAAGGAGAGCACTTTCCTGAAATGATGAGATGCCTTACACTCTAACTGAAAGTGGCTGGTGGAACCCTTATCCCCGGGCACCAGAGCAAAGAAATGATCTTTGTTCAGTGTATTAGTGAACATGGAAAGAGTCTCATCTCCTAACTATTAGGAAAGAGAAAGCCAGTCTCTCCTTCCATTGTGCGTTACCTTCAGGATGGGTTCCATATAGGGGCGGATGAGCCGAGGGGCATTGGAGACCAGGTGCCCCAGCATGCGGGCACTCTGCTCCTTGATTCTCCCAATGCCACTGTGCTCCAGCTCTGTTAGAATCTGTAGAAAAGAAGAGTGCACTGAGGCAGAGGATATTCCAGGTGGGAACTGTGAGTCAACAGATAAATGTGGCAGGGAGCTAGGGAAAGGTGGGCCTCTATGGTAAATCACATCACTGCTATCCACTCAACAAGCCCAGGGCATCTCTGCAGCTAGCAAAACAGCCTTGCATACAGCTGTGACCAAAATAAAAAGTCTGGAACCAGCCTGTTCTCTTTTGATCACAGCACCCCGTGGTCCCTTATTTCTCTCTAAAGCATGGCCTTTAACAGGGCAGCACAGTCCTACAAAGTTGCGATTAGGGTTTGCATAAATGAGGGAAAAGAGAGGGCTCCTTGGGAGAAAAATATTTGTATAAACAGCAGATCAGTGAGGAGCCTGACAGAGGAACCAAACAACAGTCAGAAAAATTATGATCTGAGAGATTTGCTGATGCTCTATAGCTGTTCTGGACACATCTAGATAAATTCAAAGAGTTTGGGGATTATATCAATGGGGCCCCCTAGAGCTTCACTGAACAGAAATAAAGTGTCCATTCAAGCTGACATCCTTAAGCCATCAGTGCATCAGCACGTTATGTTCACGGTGATAGAGATGTAGATAACGGGGCAGGGACAGGCTTGTGGACTGCCACAGTTGCTGGAGGATATTTCTGTACAGTGAGGAAAGTGAACATCACAAAGACCATGTTAACTTACCATCTAGGCAAGAGTCTACAATATACTAATGTATTTTCTTACATTACTGATTTAATAACCCTCATTCACTGGAGTCCCCTGACAGCCTATTTTCTCTCAGTTACAGTAGTGGGAGGAAATGGAGAGAGACACCAGGGACAGACTCACAGCAGTGAGAAGAGACGGCTGCCTGCAAGGAATGGAGACCCAGAGAGCTGAGCTCAACTCTGGCCAAGCAACAAGATAATGGGATCACTGATGTCCTGACAGGAAGAAGAAATAGCTGCATGAGGGACAGCTGGGAACTAGGGGCACCCTGAATCATAAGGACAAGAGGTTCATGAGGTGAAAAGCCCTAAAGACTAATCACAAATCCAGGAAACCCAGGATCCTTGGAGCCAATCTTTCTCCTCTTTGCTGGTCCTCAACTCCCTTTCCCCCACGCGATTCTCGCAGTGGGCATCCTCTGCTGATCACTTGCGGGTTGCAATGGCATCCCGGTTACCTGGATGAGCATCTTGCGCAGGAAAGGCATGACGAAGGCTGGGTTCATGCTACTGAGTCGGCCCACAGTGCAGATAGCCAGTTCCCGGATCTCAAACACCTGATCATTCAGGGCCACAAACAGGGCCTGCAAATTCTCTGCCTGGGCCAGGTGTGCGTCAAAGCGCTCATCCAGAGATGCCAAGACACAGTAGCGAATGTCAGGGTCTGCAAAGAACAATTAAGTCTTCGAACCCTTTTCTTATCCCATCACGCTAGTCCTTTCTAAGCCCTGCGCGAGGGCTCTAAATACCTTTCTGAATCTAAGCTTCCATCACTCTTATCTCTACTCATCAGTATAATGGTAAAAAAAATTAAAAATAGATGATCTTACGATAGCTGAACACCAGGCACCTATAATCCCAGCACTTAAGAGGCTAAGGCAAGGAGGATTGCTGTGTTTGAGGACAGTCTGGGCTATACAGTGAGTTCAAAACCAGTCTGGACTACAGAGCAAAATCCTGTCTCAACAACAACAACAACAACAAAACCCTAAGTACCCGCTCTTTGAGGCTGAAGCTCTCTAGAGAGGCATGTAATGAAACTGGTCACCTCCAACTGCCCTGAGCTCCTGTATCCCCCAGACTGCTGCCTGTGAGCTTTACCAGGATCCGTTATCCCGACCACGAGTAGTTTGCTGAGCACATCTGCCACCACCTGCACTGCAGTCTGGCTGACCACGTGGGCATGGCCGCTGATGAGGTGGATGGAGGGTGTAAGCAGGCGGGAGCAGGTTCGGGCAGCTTCCATGCGGATCTCCTTGTGCTCACTGTTCAGGAAGTGATCCGCACAGTGGCGGACAAACTGGGTCAGAGAATGGCCTGGATGCAAAGGCACAGGGAAAACAGAATAAACACTGCTGCTTAGAACAGGCCTTTTTATTTTAATGACTACTTATCTTATTTTCAAGAGGTCATTTATCAACAAAACACACGGAGACCCTCTTTTAAAGGGTATCAAGGGTTTCCAGTCAGCAGAAAGGCAGAAGGGGGTGGTAAGAAGCAAGAAGACCCAGAAGAGACACCCTCCCCCAAAACCCTCTTTAGACTCCTTCCAAAGAACACATTCCTTCTATTATGACCCTCCCAATCTCACAGGCTAAGACAAATCTTGCTCAAGTTGACTTTGTCTGTTGGCAGACAGACTGCCTTTTTTTTTTTTTTTTTTTTTTTTTTTTTTTTTTTTTTTTGATCTTTGCACTGAGCTGCATCCTCAGCCCTTTTTATTTTTTAAATTTTTAATTTTGAGATAGGGTCTTGATAAGTTGTCTAGGCTGGGCTTGAACTTGTAATCTTATTTTCTCAGCCTTGCACAGTGATAAGATTGCAGGTATGCACCATCATGCCTGGATTTTAGTTCCCTAAATTAAATACCAAAAGGAGAATCTCATACAAGCTGGGATTAAAACAATAGGTACTTTCTATTCAGTAGATATAAACAAACATGGGTGTTCATGGATGTAAGTGGAGGAACTATGACAGGGGAAGTACAGGCAGCCATAAGTCTCTAGGCAGCAGGCTTACTCTATCTGCACTGACTTGTTTCCCCACAGCTTACACATCTTAAACTTCAAATGCATCCATTTTTCCTCCTGAAATATATCTCCCTTGGGTCCTAACGTGGATTTATTGCAGCTTCAAACTCCAGCTGAAATACCCAGTACCATGTTCTTAGGAATCATACCACCACAGGAATGGGACCCCCCACCCCCACCCCAAAGCCCTCACTTAGGCATTTTAAAAGTATTAACTACCATCTTGGCCAGAGGGATGCGCAAAGGCAAGGAAGTTCTCTGACTTTTCCAACTCTGAAGCATGAATTCCTTAGATCACAGCACACTTTTCGTGAACACCATCTGACCCCATACGCAGCATGGGACAAAGAAGCAAACAGCAGCTTTGAATCTGAAGGTAAGGAATTATAGTGGCTTGGGGCTGGAGGCACAGCTCAGTGGCTCCCTGGGTTTGATTTCCTAGCATTACACAATAATCAGGCAAGAGAACTGCCCTGAGTTCAAGGTCTGCCTGGCCTACAAAGTGACTTCAAGACCAGCCTGGATTACAGAGTGAGACTCTGTCTCAAAAAAGAAAAGAAGGGGCTGGAGGAATGGCTGAGCGGTTAAAGCGCTTGGGCAAGCGCTAAGTACCCGAGTTCGATTCCCCAGCATCACATAAGCTGGGCGTGGTGACGCACGCCTGTAATCCCAGCACTCAGGAGGCTGAGATAGGAGGATTGCCGTGAGTCCAAGGCCAGCCTGGGCTCCATAGTGAGTTCAGGACCGGCCTGGGCTACAGAACAAGATCTGCCTCAAAAAAAAAAAAAAAAAAAAGCAAGCAAGCTAGGAAAGAGGAGCTGTCTCAAGAACCCAGCAAAATCCAGGGTTTCTAGGTACCCTCATTCCTTCCTCATGGCTCCCAGCACCATTCATTACATTGTCACGAGCCACCATAATTTTTCTTTTGTTTCCTTTTCTCTTTTCCTTTTTTAAATACTGGGTATTGTAGTTTGGAACTGGAATGTCCCCCAGAAGTCTCATGTATTTGGATGTGATGGATTGTCTATGGAACTGTGTGCTGTTGGGAGATTGGGGCCTGGTCTGGAGGAGTGGACTGCAGGTGTGTGGTGGATTAGAACCACACCTCGAAGGGGCAGAACACTGAAGCTGGACGCAGAAGGGGCAGATCACTGGGACAGGACCTGGAAGTATACATCAGCTGCTACCTTCCCCTGGGACTGGACCGACCTTGACTTGGCTTCCTGTTTGCAATGTCAAGCAGAACTGCCTCTACCTCTTCCATGCATTTCTACTGTTGCTGGTGCGCCTTCTGAAACTGTGAGCTGAAAAAAAAAACCTTTTCCTCCCCTAACTTGTGTATATCGGGTATTAAATCACAGTAATGGAACAGTAACTAAGATACTGGGTGTCCAATCTAGGCTTTTGTATTGAGCTATAACCCCAGCCCATTTTTGAGTTTCAGTTTTGGAATAGGGTTTCACTAAGTTTCTAAGTGGCCCAGACTGGGCTTGAACTTGCGCTCTTCTTGCCTCAGCCTCCCAACGTGCTGGAATTACAGGCCTATACCACTAGGCCTGGCAAGAATCACTATAATTTCTTTTTCTTTCTTGATTTTTTTTTTTTTTGAGACAGGGACTCACTCTGCAATCCAGGGTGGTCCTGAGCTTACAATGCAGGCTAGGCCAGCTGCAAACTCACAGCAATCCTCTTGCCCCATCCTCTCTGGGATTATAGGCATGTCCCAGTATGCCTGACTTCTGTGGTGCTTAGGATTCAAACTCAGGACCTTACACTTGCGAGGCAAGTGTTCCAACAAACGCACTAAAATTTCTTACCTTCAAATTCAAAGCTGCCAAGGGTTCGAAGGGCAAGAGTGATGCTGCCTACATCGCTGGCCTCGGGAAGCGTAGTGAGGCCAGGGGAGGCCAGCTGATGGGCCAGGCCCTTGGGCATGCCGGGGTGCCGGAGGGGCTTGTGCATGAGGACCAGGGACAGCATCTTCAGCAGGCCATCCTGGATGTCCTTCTTCAGCTGTGGAATTTGGCGGCTCAGGTCATAGAGCACAGCAGTAAGAGCAGGACTGAGGGGAAGGAAACCAGTCACATATAGACTCAGGAGTGCCATTCTGTTTGTTCTTGGAATAGCCCTTCCTGTCCGGCAAAGGCACCAGGCCCTACCACTGCCTGTCTCTAATGCAGAAAGGATGCTACAAAAGTGCTGAGTTCTCATAGCTTGGTCTCAGATTTCAGAACAAACTGTTAGTCTCTGATTTTCATCACAGGAGAACATGTTAATGTAATTCAGCCACTAGAGAAGACCAAGTCTCAACAAGTAATCTGGGAAGAACTAAAGTTTAGGGAGATTAATCAATTTACTAACAATAACAGAAACAGTAGCTACATTTATTGAGCATTTCCCATTGCACAGGCACTGTACTAAAAGTGACTATTTCATAAACTCTTTCATCTAATCCCTTCACAACCCTAGACAATAGGATTTGCAATTGTATCCACTTTTCAGATGAGAAAACCAAGGCTCAAGACAGCTAGGCAGTGAGAACACTAGGATTCAAAACCAGTCTGTGTGTTTAGTCTGAGCTACTGAGCTACCTTACTATTCCAAATTAGTATGTAAGCAACCATGCCTCTTCAACATAGTCCCACTACTGTGGCCCCGCTCTTACTAAGGGAGACAGGGCGGGCCCAGGTTCCTGACACCCACCTCAGTCCCACTGCCAGCATGGGCTCCAGCAGCTCCTTGATGTCCTGCTGGATGCCTGGCCCCATGGCTCGCGCCAGCATGCTGATGCACGTGAACACTGTGGCATCTACTTGCATTGCCTTCTGCCTCCTACAAAGTAACAGAGTAGCCTGTTTAGATATAATGACATTCTGCACTGTCCTATCTCAAAAATCTCCTTGGGGCGAAGAAAGCAGGATGCTCGGGCAGGGCTACCACTTGCACATGTGCAGGTTGTCTCCTCCACAATTCTAGGGGCCCATCACATAGTAATCGTGTAGATATATACATTTATAACAATAATCCAGCAGATGGCAGCAGTGTTTTTTAAGGAAGGCACTTTTTTCTGAATTCAGACAGAGGCGTTCACGAGTTAGTACAGTCTGACCAAGGTACCTATTTAGGAAGCAAATTGAGCAATGTGTTGACCAGGGACCCGAAGGCAGTGCACAGCCACCACATGGAAAGAAGTTCTTCCTATGAGGAGAATGCTGGGCTTCAGAATGGGTGGAGCTCACTAACTTACCCCAGTTATTCTTGCACATAACAAAGGGAAATACAGAGACATAACTATGAATGCTGACTTCCTGGTCTGAGCTAGACCCTCCTGGCCTTTCGATCCAGCAGACTGCTAGAGGTGTTTCTCCTATTATATTCACTGAGAGATTTTAGAGATGGAATAACATAGCCAACTTCTGTAATGAAGATAAAGACACTATTAGGTCCGTCGGGTCCGGTCAAGGCTTTCTTGCTTTAGTTTTACTGGACCTCTGAATGTCTGAGAAAAAAGTAAAAGAAGATTCCCTACAAAATAAAATAGTGCTGGCATCTAACATGTTCCCAAGATACTCAATCTCTCCAAATACCAACATACATGATGTCATTTCACTTGGAAAAGCCTAGACCTCAACTAAGGAAAAGCTAGCCTTTATGTAACCTGTTACATACACAAGTATAATGAAGCGCAGAGTGGCCACAAGCCCCGTGAGTGGGAAAGGAGCATCCTCGCTCTCCAACCCCACAGAGCAGCAGGTGAAATCACAACAGAGATGCTCACTTGTGTGCAAAGTCCTTAGGCGGCAGGGCTGCTCGGATGATGTCCAACACGCGAGGCAAGTAGACCTTAAACTCAGACCTCACAGCCACAGAAAGTAGTCCCAGGGCTTGGAAGGCTGCTGTACGTTCCTTCTCCTTCTTGACACAGCTCAGGACATGGTTCATGGTATCTTGAAGGTACTGAGTATCTAAAGAGACAAAGTGGATGGCTCAAGATCAGAGTTCATGTAAAATATAGCAGGCATGGTGGAACATACATGTAACCCCAACTACTCAAGAGGCTGAGGCAGGAGGACCACAATTTTGGAACTACCACAGGCAACTCAGCAAGACCATGTCTCCAAAAAATAAAATGCACTGGGTAAATAACTGACCAGTAGAGTATCTCTGGGTTCAACTACCAAAGTTGCAAAAAAAAAAAAAAAAAAAATTAAATAAATAAATAAAAAAGAGAGAGGGAGGAAAAAGCCTGTTAAAAATGTCAAGCATATAATGAATGTACTTTAGATGTCTTATGTTTGATAATCACTTTGCAGATACATCTTTTAGAGATATTAGAAATGTAAGACTTTTCCCCCTTTAACTTAAAATAGCCAAAACCTACAGGGCTTCCAAAATGTATCACATGGGTGATGGGTGTAGCTCAGTGTTTAAAGCATCTGTCTAGCATGTACAAGGCCCTGGGTCCAAATCTTTAGCACCACATAAAGATTAGACAGGTGTGATGACATATTCCTGTAATCCCAGTACTTGGAAGGCTGAGGCAAGAGGACTCCTATGAGTTCAAGGACAGCCTGTACTACACAGTGAGCTCAGGACCAGCCTGGACCATAGTGAGACCCTGTATTAAACTATAAGTGAATAAATAAAAAAATTTTTAAACCCACATAATTGTCTCTATTGCTCTCATTTTTTGAGGAAAATATATGCTCTTGCCTAGAAATATTATATATGAAATATAAGAAATGTATGGTTAGTCAGGTATGGTGGTACATGCTTGTAATCCCAGCTACCTGGGAGGCTGAGGCAGAGGGATTATGAGTTCAAGGCCAGCCTGCAAAACTTAGCAAGACCTATTCAAAAATAAAAAGGACTAGAGAACCCCTGGGTTCAGCCTCCAATATTGTTTAAAAAGAAAGAAAAAAGCTATTAAAAAGAAAAATATACGTTAAATCTTTTTTTCAAACAAAGATCATCTAAACTCTAATAATGAAATATAAAGGAATAAGGAAGACTATTTGTAACTAGGCCATTCCATTCAGCCTAAGTCTGAAAATCACTTTGCTATTACCTAGCAATTTCTGTCTTAGCTACATTTAGTAGAATGGTATTTAGTCTGCCATCTGGGAAGTCACACACATGTTTTCATTAAGTGAATATAAGCCAATGTGAAAGGGCAAGAAATTTTTGGGCAATTGAAAAAGAAGGGTTGCTTCTCCCTGAAGGCCAGAACGTCCTAATTCTTGCCGCTCCTTTGCTTCTCTCCCAATGCTGGCCCCAAGTCTCAGCTCCAGCAGCACACATAGGACAGCACAGGAGCAAGACCACATGTCCCCTCGGAAGGCCTGAGTGTTGGAGACTGCTACAACCAGAGTCAGACAGTGAGCTAGACTCCCGAACAGCACATATCCACCTTGCCTCTATTCTCATGAGAAATCTCTTCTCCTAGAGTTCTGCGGTCAACAACAAGGAAACAGGCTGGGACTTGAAAACAAGAAGACAAGACGGTGGAACTCTGAAATTAGGTTGGCCCAACAAGGAAACTCGTCCTTTACATGTGGAGACAGCATTTCTGCAGGAAATGAGTTTAAATCAAGAAAATAATTTCCTTTTCCAAATTTAGCACCATTACTAGGAGGTCAGGAATCTGACACTGAAGAGATTTCAATGTGGTCTTAAGGTATTCTTGATAACCAAAACAGCTTCTGCTACCAGAAAATTCAAGCAATGATGTCAACTATAAGCTTTAAATAAAATGGCTCTTACATAATGAGGTATGCACTAATGGAGCTGCTCATACTGAATTTCACTCACATATTTTAGTAATTCATTTAATGAAACAACAAATCCACATCAAAAGAACAGACCCAGGGACCCTCTTCGTACCCTACTGCTATGAGGCACTTGGATTTACCAGGGTAACTGCCTCTACGTGCCAGACTCTGATCGAATTTGGCTTAGTTATTAGTTTCTTTTGAACTACAGACTTTCAACTCAAGATCATTTAAAGCTCTACTGATCAGGAGCACATCTGGTCATTAAGAAAGAGGAGAACCGCGGGTGCCAGGCAGGAAGTATGGAAACCTGAAAAAGATACAGATAATTTCCATTCTCTCATTTCTCTCTGGCTCAGAGATCTTTACATGACTAATTGTTTTGTCCTTATTTAACACGTTCCACTTCTTACACAGCCTGCTTAACACCTCACCAGTGAGGCTTCTCCTGATGTTTCATCTGGGCTGGGCAGTATGCAGTGAATCTATCAGGGAACACAGGGAACATCAGCTGCCAGGGGTCGGGCTGGCTCCCCCAGAGTCTCCTGGTTCTCATTTGGCCCTGATGCTCATATGCTCAAGCAACACACAGTGTAGTGCAAAGAGGTCAGATCACAATTATCTCACAGAACTTAAAGTGAAAAACAAAGAGAAAGGGGACTGGGGGGGAGGGGTGTCGTGGGAGTAAGTAGGGGGTGGATTGAAAGGAAAGCAGGGAAGGTCTTGTTACCTTGACTAGATACGTATGTGTACAAAATGCCCCAAACCAATGTAAACCTTAAATTCTGCACTTACAGGTATCAATTAAAAAATGGGGGGAAAAAAACAGGGGCTGGAGGAATGGCACAGCAGTTAAAGCACTTGCCTAGCAAGGGCACTGCCCTGAGTTTGAATCCCCAGCACCACACAAACTGGGTGTGGTGGCGCACGCCTGTAATCTCAGCACAAGGGAGGCTGGAGCAGGAGGACTGCGGTGAGTCAAAGGCCAGCCTGGGCTCCATAGTGAGTTCAGGACCAGCCTGGGCTACTAAGAGAGACTTTGTCTAAAAAAAACAACAACAACAACAACAAAAAAAACAAAGAGGTTCGAGATGGTGTTTCCCGCTCACCAAGTAGGAGGTAAGGGCATTATATAGGAGCAGACAGCTGGAGTACAATGAATACCTGTCTCACTTCCAAAATTGGGCTAAGTAGCTCAGAGGCATTAATAATGTAATAATGGTTTCCATTTATTGAGGCTTACTCTATACCAGGTGCTACAGAAGGTCCTTAGGCACTTATACCATTCATCCTGAGAGGCAGCCATTGATATTCTAACCTTACAAATTAGGGAGCAGAGGCCCAGAATCATCAAATAACCTGTCCAAACCCTCACAGCAAAGATTCACCCTAGATCTAACTCCAAAGCTTTCCTACAGCAGTGGGTACGAAGAATACCTCTAGCGGGAGTGATTGGGAAAGCTCCACGGGTAAGCAGGGGTCAGAGCTGGGCGGCATTCCATAGCCAGGAATTCACACTGCCCACTGTGGACAGGCAAGGATACTCACAGTCTCTTTCACCTGTGCCTCTGAAACATCCGTCCTTCCTTTTTGCGAGAGGCAAGCAGCTTTGTAACCACCTCAGGGACAGCAGCAGGAAGATCACCAAACCCTCTGTGCCCCAGACAGGCCGCTGCTGCACAGTGTTCATCTGATATCCCTCCTTTGGTCTCTTTAAGCCATTCACACACTGTTGACATCCATACGAAAGAGCCACTTGGCCTATACCGCTTCTCCCTTAGCATTCTGACTATTCCTATGTCTGCTACCTCAGACGTGAACAGAAAACTAGACATAATGAAAGAAACCAGAGACTAGTTCTAAACCAGTGTTCCTTCCAGTGAGGGGAATACAGGGTTTTGGAGTCACCTCTCTCTTGTTTGATTTCCCTTGCATAGAATGATGTCGCCCAGCGATTCCATACCTGTGAAGGCAGAAGGTCGGAATGCAGCCAAGCGGGGTAACAAATTAAGGATTGTCATTTGGATAAGTGAATTCTTGCTATTCCTGCATTTCAGCACCCACTGGCACACCTGAGAAAGGACAGATAAAGGGTTGGCACAGGAAAATGAAGGGTGGGCTTGGGAGGTGGGGAGGGCCTCTAGCCATTTACCTGATCAAACTTCTCCTCCATCAAGTCTCGGCAACACCGGCTCTCCACCAGGGCGGGCTTGGCTGGGCTGGGGGAGGCCCCGAAACCCATGAGGCTTTGGTGAGAGCTGTACCCCAGCAGCCCCACCAAGGCATTGGACTGCTGGGGCTGTACAGCCTGGAAACTGGTGAAGGGGGTAATGTGCCGAGGTTTCGTCCCGAAGCCCATGAGATCTTTGCAGTACTTGTCATGTACCAGCTGCTGCTGTGTGATTTCTTCCATTTCTTCTCTCAGGCGCTATACATATAAGAGGAGGAAAAAAAGCCACCATTACTTTCTCAATCTGGGTACTGTGGGCACTGCCCAATCCTGAGCAATTATTGCCCCAATGTAGGGTGGATGTCTTCACCTTGAGGCCTCCCTTCTCTCCAGCATTTTGTAGGGACCTGAGTTTGTTCTAATGTATACAGAAGAGTATCAGCTGCTGAATGAGGAGAATACTGTTATGATAGGGAATGCAGTGCCCCCCAAAAGCCTCATGTATCTGAATGTTATAAAATACTCATGTGCTGCTGAGATGTGGGGCCTGGTTGGAAGGGGTAGAGCACTGGGGCTTGACTCAGAAGGGGTGGACCAGTAGGGCAGGCCCTGGAAGAGTGGCTCCGCCTTCCTCCCTCATCTCAGCTTCCTGCCTGCCATGGCATGAACAGCCTGTCTCAGCTTCTTCCTTCTACTATACGCATTTACCCCTGCCAGCCACCCATGTATGGTCAGACTGTGATCTTCTAAAACTGCAAGCTAAAATATATCCTTCCTCTCCTCAACTGTGGATGTCAAGTACTCTGTCCCAGCAATGAGAAAGTAACTGAGACCAACAGCAAGGAGCTCTGCTCTTACCAAGGCCTAAGTCCTCGCCACATTTGGGAGGGCTGGCTTCCCAGACCCCACGCTCTCGGGCTCTCCCCCCATCCCAGTCTCCCTTGGCTCCTCTTCATCAGCTGACCTCAGGCTCACAGACCACTTCTTCCCTACTCTTAGTCATCTACAGTTTTCAAACAGTCTTGTGATTTGAAATGACATCTACCTCCTAGTGACTTCCAAGTCTCCCGCCTAGGTCTCTCCCCAGATCTGCCGAGTATTCTCACTCCCATAGCAGACAACAAGCACAGAACTCGGTGGCGTGTCCAACACCAGCCACTGACCTTGCCTCCAGCCCCTCCTCCGCCTCAGCCCTCTCGCTCCAACACGTGGTAATTCCACCCTTCTGTTGCACAGGCCAAAGTTGACTCTGCTTTTGCTCCATCTATTTACCCCTTACCAGCAAATCTCAAATTCGGAATCCGGCCACTGCAGGTACTTCCACAGCTCCACTGTGGTCGGAGCTACAAAGAGGCCCTGCTAAGCCTACCGCAGTTTCCTCTAAACTGGATTCCAACCCAGCTGCCCAAGAAACACGAACCAAATGGCACTCCACTGCGTCACACCCACGAATGACTTCCCACTGCACACGCACACACAAGGTCCTGTTTATTGGTATTGCAAGACCCTATGTGCTGTGCCCCTACTCTCTTTCAGGTGTTCCTTTGACCCATTCTCCCACTAACTCTCTCCTATTCATTCTGCTCAACCACAGGGGGCAATCTTGCTGCTGTCACCTGCCTCAGCGCACTCCTGCCACAGGGCCTTTGGACAGGCTAGAATGCCACCTAGAGTGCTCTTCCCTAGGCACTGCTGCGGCTTTCTGCTTAGCTCCTTCATGACTGCTTGGAAAGACCCTTCTGCGTGATCTCTATTGGTCCTTTCACTACACCACTCATCACGGTATTTTTTACTTCTCTGAGTACAGTCTGTCTCCTGCTGCTAGAATGCAATGTTCTGTTTGCTGCTGCTTTATCCAAGCTCTTAGGCACTCATGTTGCTGACATATACTAGGTGCTCGATTCATGTCTGTAGAACAAAGCTGGGCCCAGGGTGCAGGTCTGTAACACAGCACTCTGAGAGGCCGAGGTTTAAGCCCAGACCGGGTAACTTAGTGAGATGTTATCTCAAAATCAAAAATAGAAACAAGCTCGGGTTTATCTCAGTGTGAAAGTCCTGGGCTTAATCTACTGGAACCACACACACAAAAAAAAAGTAGAATGAGCCAACGAATTATGAAATTATAATCCTTATTTAAGTAATTCTTTATAATTGACAAAGCACCTTCATAACTATGTCACTTACACCCAACAACCTTATTTTAGGAGATATCATCCTGTTTTACTGGGCAGCTACAAAAATCCCAGAACTGCCTAGGCTTCCACAGAAAACCCACTGTCAAATTCACATGGGGAAATCTCTGAGCACGACCACTTACAGAATGTTCCCTGGGCATCTGGAGCTCTGCTGGACACATCATAATCATTTAGGAACCTCACAGAGCCCACCAAGGCCTGCAAAGTGAGGAAAGTGAGGTTGAAGAGGGAAAGGACCCTGCCCGAGCAACAGTATACAGAGGAGGGAGGACTTCAAGCCATATGCCTCTTACTGCTGCGTGGGCTGTCCCAAAACCCAGGGCACAGACGTGAGCAAACAATCTCAGAGTCTATCGCAGCAAGAAAGCTTGGAGTGAGGCTCTGCACAGACAGTCCTCACAGGAAGTCTCAGATAAAGCTCCACCTCCAAGACTGTCACCCTTAATCCTGGCCTACCAACTTCACGAATTAAGAAATGCCTAGCAGATTCCATTTTGCCATGACATTCCAGCTTTGGAGTCAGCTGACGACAGACTGCATTTCCCCCACCCCACACACACCAACTCTGAGCTAAATTAAACCCTCCCCTTTTAAGCTGTGGGTGTCAGGTACTGTGTCTTAGTGATGGGAAAAGTAACTAGTACATAGATATATCTAGACTCCAACCTTCTCAGTATCTGCACTGCCATGTGTAACTGAGGCTATCACTGTGGCACACACAGACTATTGTAGTTTCCTTTGGCAACTACGAGAACGTGTCTCTAACCACAAAGAGCCTAACTGATTGAGAGCTAGCTGCTGCTCTGAGATCGATCGCCACCTCGGGGTGCCTCTGGCTTAAAGACCCCTGGAGGGCGACGCCCTCCACAGTGGATGAGGATGCTTCCCTCTAATTTTCTTCCTCTCTTGATCACTCAGGGTCGCACTGCACGTAGACTCAGCTTCCTCTCATTCTCTCGCAGGTCTTCTCATGCTAGCCCATCCTCACGCTCTACCTCATTCCCACCTCTGCACATGCTGCCCACTACAGCCAGAGCTACCAGAAACACGCAGCCCCCATCACCCCCCCCCCATGGGCACGTGTCCAATGCCCGTCCCATTGTTCTCTCTCCAATTCCACCTCCCCCCTTTCCCCTGCTCACAACGTGCCAGGCACACTTCCCTTCCATTTTGTCAAGGTATGAAACTCTCTCCTAGCTCACACCTTCTGCTTAGAAAACAGCCCATGGTTAGCTTCAAGGTGGTTCCTCATATCCTAGGAATCTCACTCTAATGACACCATCCACAGGCTGTCTTCCCTGGCTTTCTCCTCACCCACCCATGCCCCCAGGACTCTGTATGCTCCATGTGTGTATGAGTTACTAGGGATCAAGCCCAGGGCTTTCACACTCAGCTATATTTCCAGCCCATCTTTTCATTCTGAGACAGGCTTTCTCCCAGGTTCCCCAGGCTGGGTTTGAACTTGCAACCTTTCTGTCTTAGTCTGCTGGGATTACCGGCCTGCACCACTGGGACTGGCCCCCCACCCCCCAACCCCAGTAACTGGGGACTGAATCTAGGGCCTTCACACTGAGCTACATCCCCAGTCCTTATTTATTTATTTATTTTTATTTTGATACAGGGTCTTGCTAAGTTACTGGGTTGGGCCTGAATTTGTGATCCTCCTGCTTCAGCCCCCCAGAGTACTAGGAATACAGACACACAATCATGTCTGGCTATCCGTTTCCGTCTTTTCCTTTCTTTGCAGGATGGCTGCTGTCTTATTTACCTGCTTACTGTCAGTTCTGCCCTACCCAGCACCAGCTCCCTGGGCCCGGAGCGCCCTTGCCTGCTCAGATGGGAGCCTGGCGCCTGGCGCGGCCTCACCTCTCCCTCCATGCTGCTGATCCGGACCAGCTCATTGAGGATCAGGAGGGCTCCGTGGATGCGATCGTCCCGATTCATGCCCTTCTCTCTGGCCAAGGTCTCATCAAACCCTTTCTCTGCTTCTTCAAATGTGTGCTGTGCAGACAGTAAGCCTTGATTACCAGCAAACAAAGTGAGAAAGAACACAAACCCACCCGTCTCTTCTGGGGATTCTGAGCTGCGACAGCCCTGCTCACTGCCTGATGCAGCAGCAACAACACTGGCTGTCAAAGCTCTCTTATTTAACTTAGCTCAATCTTCTACACAAGCCCTTCCGACACTACCACTGTCATCCCTATGGAGCACCTAAACAGAACGGGCTCAGAAGAGTTAAATGACTTGTCTAAGTCATGCAGCAGGGCAGAAGGGAAAGCTGGTCTCCTAGTTCCATGTCAAGGGCTTCTTTTGTGATACATGCCTCACTTGGAACTACCCCAGCCACAGCCTCTGTACAGTTTTGAGGACACTGGAGCAGAGGAAAATGGTATTTTATAAGTTAATACGAACAGTATTTCATTGATTTAGACACAATTTTTTCTGTATTTTAACAACCATGAAGGGAGAGATCTTCTAGTTGTTAATAAGAAGGTACCGAGACACAGGTTAACTGGCTTATTTTCATTCTGAGTGCCACATAAAATGATGGTGTGTAGCTATTCATAGACCTTTGATTTAATGGAATAAAAAGTAACTACTGATTCATACTGAGCACAAAAAAATCATTGAGGGAGGGCCAAAAGAAATATGATACTTGCTCTGTGACCAGGGGCCTGCTGCTGCCCTTTCAGTCAGGAAATTCCCTAGGTAAACGTGCTCTGCTAGCACTGGAACACAGCCGCATCCTCACCCTGTACCACTGAGGCTTTTGCATCTCCTTTGGCTCCCGCTGAGTGGTGAGAATCAGGCAGGCACGCAAGGCAGCCACAGCTCCCTCGCGGATGGCCTGCTTGGGGTCCCACACAGCCACAAAAATGTTGTCAAAGAAGGGCTGCACTTGCTGGAAGAAGAAGGTGGGGACGCTGATGGCCAGCTCACGGAGAACCAGGACCTGGAGAGAAGCACAAGCCAAGAGGTCTTATTTGTGTCAGTTCTGTTCTCTCAGAAGGGCAGCCTGTCCCTGAAGTGTGTCTACGCCCAAGGGAAAGAGAAGCCTTACCCTGCAAGCTAGGAAATGCTGGGGCCAGAGGGAACAAAGCAAAACTGATCCACTACCCCAGGCCATTTATAACACAGAATGCACGACAGTGAAAGGGCAGATGTAGTTGATGTTTCGTATACCACGGCACTGAGATCCTAGAACCATGCCTGGGATATGGCACATGGCAATAAGTGTTCACTGGATAAATAAAGCTTTAATAATCAATCTTATTGTTCTCATTTCATAGAGGAAGAAACTAAAGGGCAAGAGTCACCAAGCTAAAGGAGTGTAAGTGGCAAAGCCAAGACTCAAACCAGGGTTCACACTCGTGACTGCCCCTCAATTCAAGAGAAGCTGACTAGAAAACACCCAGCGGATGCTTGGGATCTTCACCAGTCCCCTCCCATGTCCTCTCCCTTACAGGAAGACTCCACCCCATTTTGCAGCCTTGAATCCTGGTCTATGGGATCAGCGTTCCTCAGCAACAAACCTCAGAAAGCAGTAGGGCCCCAGCACAGCACCCCTCCCCGGCCCTGGCTGCACCCCCCGCTGGCACTCACAGCCGCATGCCTCCGGCCCTCGTTGCGATCCGCACCCAGCCATTCCAGGGCTCGCTTCACCTCAAACTCCACATATTCAGCAGTGAAAGTGTCCCCTGCCATGGCAAGGCGGCCAATGGCCTTGGATGCCATTTCCATGACAACTGGGTCATTGGAGGGGAGGAGGTTCCGAAGATAGTTGGCAAATCTGCCAATCCGTGTGGCATTTCCACCTTCCACTCCTATGAGGCTGGCTGAAAAAACAGAGGAAGCCAAGAGTAACGGTGGGATCCCACAGGCCTTGAACGGTCACTGCCGAGTGACCCCTTCATTTTGCTCTGAATTCTTCTCTAGATTGTAAAGATGCAAGTTCTTTTAATTTTAACCAAAAGGATGCTATCTGTGCCAGATATACTAACATAAAGCAAAATTACCCCATTTTAGTCTCCACTTTTCCCAAGAAAAAGCAGAAATCCAATGGGGACTAAGTAACAATTCTCAGGATTCATGACTGGTCTCTGGGAGCTGAAAATGACCTGACTTTCATGAGCTGTGCCTGATTCCACCTTCCCATCTGTGAGCCCTACAATGCCAAACCCTGCTCCTCTGCAAAACCAGAGCCTGCAAGAGGCAACAAGCTGGCCTTTACACTCAGCTCTGGCCTGGCCCTAGAAAAATCACTTAACAGTTCTAAGACTCAGTTTCCACATCTAAAAATATCCATTTTGTCTTTTGTGTATGTGTGATGAGAATTGAATCCCCACCCTTCACAATGAGTTATATTCTTAGCCCTTTCATTTTTTAGCTTAAGACAGTGTTTCACTAAGTGGCACAGCCTGGGCTCAAACTTGCAATCCTCCTGCCTCTGTCTCTCAGAATGCTGTGATCACAGGTGTGTGACACCATGTCCACCCTGGTGTGCCCGTATCCTAAGACCGCCACTAGAATTAATGCCTGAGTAACAGCACCAAAAGCTACAGGCTCTGCAAAATTCTTTAAACAAAGATGAGATGAGCATCTAGTAAGTGGCAGACATGGGTGCAGTGGTTCGGTCTCTCGTTCCTACTTGTTTTAGTTAGCAGAGATTGTCCTTACCAATGGCCAAGATGCCACCCTTCCTCTCATTGGCATCTGAGCTGGAAACCAGTTCAAAAATGTGATGGTTTAGCTGATCATAGAAGCGAGTAGACTCTTCTTGACTCATCTGAAAAGGAAGATGCACTAAGAACAATTTCTATTATCTCCCCGATGGTGATAGTGGTGGGCACCTCAAAACTGGGAATTGAGAGATAAAGGTACAGTTTAGGTCAAAGACAAAGCTACTGTCCTTTTCACAGTTTCAAAGAACAAAGCAACAGAAGTCAGCATTTATCCACTTAACAACTACTTACTGACTCTCTACTACCTAGCAGACAACGCCTTACCCTAAGTTCCTCCTCGTACCAGGGGTATAAAGATGCACAGGCCTCTGTCTCTGACCTCGAGTGTGGCTTTACTTAGAAGGCCTCAGGACACCTACCAACTCTCCAGACCCACCCAGTCAGGGCTATCAGAACAAAGGAACTGAGGGGCTGGCATGCGGTGGGCACAAAAAAAGAAAAATTTAAAAAACAAACAGCTGAACCCATGCTGACTCTTAAAACATGACCACAAACATGAAAAACATCACAAAAATGCACAGCGACTGGGTAGGGATCCACACATTTGACGGATGTGAGGTGCTGGGTGCCTTTCCACAAACCAAAATCCTCACTGAGCTGTCAAGAGGCACCTAGAGCACTGGTGGTGTGCTTAGCCCAAATGTCCCAATGACTGGCCCCAAATCATAGCAGCTCAACCTCTCGAAGCTCCATGGTGACATAGTGCTGGAGGTCCTTGGCGGCTTTGGCCCTGGTCTCTTCATTCCGGCTCTTGAGGCCACTGGCAAACTGCTGCAGGACGCTCACGTTGCTCGAGGTGGTGGTAGCTGCGGTGGCGGCGGCAGGTCCTGTTCCAAGCATCCTGGCCTGAGGTTCTTTAGAGAGAAGCTTCCCTTAATATTCCAGGTAACAAACTGTGCTGATAACCGTACGACCACACATCCTCAACACAGACCTCCCTTCACTAGCGTCTATAATGGCTGCGAGATTGCACTGAGGACCCCCCAGGAAGTTCAGACTCATTCAATGATGGCTGATGATCAAAAGAGGCAGTGTGTCCAAGAGTCTGACTATGGGACTCAACTACCTGGGTGTGAACACTGTTCTACAACTACATATTTTGAGGACAATTACAAAAATGTCTCAGTTTTCTCAACTACAACAGGATCATAGTACTCATGGGTTGAGGTGAGGACGAAATGAGCTAACATGTTTTCAAATGTTGAAGCAGTGCTGGGGACACATTACTCGACTATGCACACGACAGGATGCCAGGCACCAGAGGCAGGGGAGTGGGAGACAGTTAAAAATAACTGAAACCACGCCATCCGTCTAGGAGCTCAGTCTCAAGGGGAAACTGCCATGTCTCAGCAATGTAATACAGGGCAAAGATGTCATCTTAAAGATGTTAGTAGCCATAACTAAAAGGGCAAAATAGGTGAAATTAAGGGCTGGAAGAACAGTACAGCAGTTAGAGCACTTGCCCAGCAAGCACAAGGCCCCGAGTTTGATTGCCCAGCACCACATTAACTGGGTGTGATGGCGCACGCCAGTGATCCCAGCACTCAGGAGGCTGAGGCAGGAGGACTGCCGTGAGTCCAAAGCCAGCCTGAGCTTCACAGTGAGTTCAGGACCAGCCTGGGCTACAGAGCGAGACCCTGTCTCAAAAAAGTGAAATTAATATATTCTATTCAACCTAATATAAAAATATCTCATGTGTATCAATATAAAAGTTAATATATATTTTTAGGGATTTTCTTGGAAGTACTAGGGGCTGAATCCAAGGCCTCATATATGTTAGGCAAGCGACCTAACACTGAGCTATATGCCTAAGCCCATTTTTTAGTTTCAATTTTGAGATAAGATCTTACTAACTCTGGCCTCAAACCTGTGGTCTTCTTCCTTCAGCCTCCTAAGCAGCTGGGATTACAGGCTTATACCACCATGCCTAGGCTAGTGTGCATTTGAGACTTACAGCAATCTTAATTTGGATCGGTCACACTTCAGGTACTCTACAGACACACATGGCTACTTGCTATTGCCCTGGACAGTACAATTTTACAGAATACTGATCGGTTCTCCCTATCTACAGGTTCTGTACAACTATGGATAGAAAACACTGGGAAAAACCTTTTGTACTGAACATATAAATTCTCTTCATGTCATTATTTGCTAAGTTTAACACTTATGTGCACAGCATCTACACTGTGACTTTATTTTTTGAGATACTGGAGATGGAACTCAGGGCCTTTGGTCTCACTATGTTGCTAAATCACCCAGGCTGAACTCAAGCTTGCATTGCTCCTGCCTCAGCCTCCTAGACTGGTGTAATTACAGGCCTGTACCACCAGCACTGACATTGTCTTAAGCATTACAAATAATCTAGAGATAATTTCAAGGATAAGATCACCTATGTAGGCTAAATACAAGTACTATGCCATTTTATATGAAGGATCAAACAGTCACAGTTTTGATATGCTGGGAGTTTTGATACACCTGGAAGAAATATTCCAGATACTGTGGAATGACTGTACCTCAAATGTGAGGTAAAAGACTCATTAGTTCCTGAGAATATTCATTTCTTAACTGTATGCTACTTCTTCCCTCAATGAGCTTTTCAAATGGGAATATACAGATTATCAGGCAACCACAATCAACTGGCTTCAGCCCACAGTATTAGGAGAGTCAGGTATACTTATCCTAAGTATGTCCAGATTACACTAGAGAACCTATTGCTCATAATTCATATTTATGCATGAGGCTTGTGAGACACTGAGGAAAAAATATCAAAGATTTTGAAAGCTTAGGAGAAAAAAAATACTGTGGAAAGAAATGCCCTCTAAGGGAGAGGAAAGGCAAGGATCCCTGGTTAGGAAAATCTCTGTCTGTCTGTCTGTCTGTGTGTGTGTGTGTGTGTGTGTGTGTGTGTAATTTCCATTTGCAGGAAAGGAGAGAGAGAGAGAGAGAGAGAGAGAGAGAGAGAGAGAGAGAGAGAGGAGAAAGGAGAGAGGGTGTGTAATTTCCATTCGCAGAAAAGGAGTGTATACTTTTAGGGTCTAAAGCCCACAAGTCCCAGGCTAAATTCAAAGTTGGGTATATCCTAGGGTGTTCGGACATCGGCTTAAGGAAGTTAGTTCGATGGCACAAACAAGGGGCGTGGGGCACAGGGTAGCAGAGATGAACCCAACGATGGAACCGAGCTCAGCTCCGGGACTGGGTTGAAGTCTCCAGAGAGGAGTGCCACTCAGACTGGTGGCCCCTGGGGCAGGGTCCACCATTTGCGGGTAGCTCAGATGAAGGGGCGATGATGACGGGAGGAGACTCACAGGCGCCACGGCAGTCCGGGAGCGGATGGGCCGGCCTCCGGGGCGCCTGGATCGCGTGGCAAGCTGAAGGGCGTGAGGGGTTTCTGGGGGTGCCGGGGATGCGGGCATCGCCCCGCGGGGTGGGCGTCAAGGGCTCAGGCGGCGCCAGGTCGTGGGGGCAGGTACTGAGGGTACTCCAGGTTCCAGACCGCCGGCTTCCCCGGGCCCCCCCCGCCCCACCCACGGGCCAGGCTGGCCGTGAGTCTGGACATTCTGCCGCCTGGGAAGGGTTGGTGCCAGGCCCCAGACTCACCGCGGGGCTTCGGCCAAGGCCTCAGCTGCCGCCGCCAGCGCCGGTAGTACCTCTTCAAGCCCCCGGCCCCACCACCCGCCTTCCCCGCTGTCCTCTACGCCGGGAGGGCTGTATGGAGAACTCCCAGAAATGAGAACCAATCGGCAGGTAGAAAAAGAAGATGGACTGAAATCTAGACCAATAGAAATGAAGGAGAAGTGAAGCTTCGGGACCCGGCTTCTTCAGGGGGCGGGGAGCGCTCAAATAGACAAACCAGGCGGCCAGTGGCAGGCGAAAGGAGGCTTCAGGTTCACTCGAGAGAACCAATCGGTCGTGAGTTGACTTCAGTCACTTCCACACACACATCCGGTGTATAGTTACTATGATTCCCCCCTGCAGCAGGTTGTGTGTTGTCTGGTACCGTCGGCATGGGACCAAAACGGATGAGGGAAGGATTCGTCGCGCCAGGTGTGATTCTGAGACGGAGAGGTGTGGGCCTCCCTGGTGCCTTCTAACTTCTGATACTCACGTCGGATAATATTGGGGCTATCGCATGCGTTTAAAGGCAGTTTTAGTTCGACTTTCTTCCCCCAAATTGTCTCGCTTAGGAGACCATTCTCGAAAACTATTGTCAAGTTTTAACTAAAAGAACTACTCAGGGACTGGAGGAATGGCTCAGCCGTTAAAGTGCTTGTCCAGCAAGCACTAAGTACCTGATTTCGATTCCCCAGCACCATATAAGCTGGGCATAGTGGCGCACGCCTGCTGGGAGGCTGAGGCAGGAGGATTGCTGTGAGTCCAAGGCCAGCCTGGGCTCCATAGTGAGCTCAGCACCCTCCTGGGCTACAGAGCGAGACCCTGTCAAAAACAAAAAAAACAAAACAAAACAAAAAACCTTAGGTGAATAAAACACTTCAAAGCGACTCCTTTTCCTTTGTGTTATTGGGGATAGTCTTAGTTTTTATTTTAAAAAAGGTCTTGCTAAGTTGTTAAGTTGCCCCGCTGGGCTAGAATTTCAGGTCCTCCTCTCTCAACCTCCCAGAATACTGGGAATACAAGTGTGTACTCCCAATGCCCGACTCAAGGATATTATATATATATATATATATATATATATATATATATATATATATATATATATATTCTTCCAGAAAATAAATAGCAAAAACGGACTTTGACTATATCTCTTTTTAAAATCAGTCCTTTTGCTACAATAAACATTGAAAATTCCTAAATACCTCGCATGAGAATCTGAGTAAAATCCTGCGTGTTCATATTAAGAAAGGTTATGTGATTTTTAATGATAATGTAGATGAATATTTGCTAAGGAGGAAAAGGTTACCAATTTTCTCAAAAAATTGAATGTTTTTAAATTAGAAAAAAATACAAGCCACACAATATAACCCTTTTAAAAAACACATATGTGTCTATGTTTAAATGGGGGAAATAATTAAAATGTAATGAGGTTTAATGAAGATACTTTTTCTTTAAACATGACCATTAATTACTTATATAATGGGAAATGTTGAAGAAATAAAAATTTGCAGATCTAAACTGCCAAATTACAGAGATTTGGTAATACTTGGTAATACTTGGGATTTCGATAGTTTGTGAATGCCATGAGGAACTTCTTTATGGAATTGGATAATAATTTTCCAGCCATGGAAGAGTAATTCCTCAAGTTTTCAGTGGTATTTGTGATGTCACTTCTATAAAACTGACACAGTTTTAAGTTTCATCTGCATCATTGACATTTGTGGTGGGTCTGGTGATATAAGCTGTCTTTCTAGCACTCTGGGAAGCTGAGGTAGGAGGATCACAAGTTCCAGTCCAGCTTAGGGATGGGGATGGATTAGGGATGTAGCGTGGTGCCAAGACCCTGGGCTCACTCCCCAGTACAGAAAACTAAACAGCCCTTACAATCTCTTAGAACTCCACTGTTCCAAATCTAGACAACAGCTCGTGTTTGCTGATTTGGGCCCTGTGAATACTGCCACTATGGCAGATTTCCAGCTACCAAAAGATATCACTGAATGAAAAGCTGGAAGACATGGGCACATTTTTTTTCTTTTTTTGAGACACAGCCTCACTTTGTAGTACAGGCTGGCCTTGAACTCAAAACAATCCTCCTGCCTCAGCCTCCTGAGTGCTGGGATTATAGGCTTGCGCCACCACACCCAGCAAGCACATCTTTGCAGAGTACACACAGCCTCTAAATTAGACTTTACAATGGTGCAAAAACGTGTCTGCACACAGCACTTGGGAGGCTGAAGTAGGTGGACTGCCGTGAGTACATGGCCAGCTTGGGCTCCATAATGAGTTCAGGACCAGCTGGGCCACTCAGCAAGATCCTGTCTCAAAAAAAAAAAAAACCCTCCAAAAAAACCATGCCTGTACAACTGTCCCGTTTATTACTTTCACCACATGAGTCCATATATTACATAAAGATATACATCACTTTATTATAAAATTGGCTCTATGTTAGAGGATTTTTGTCTCAGCATGTAGGCAAAGTTAAACTATGATATCCACGAGGCTAAGTGTACTACTAAATGCATTTTCGATGTACAATATTTTTATTGAAGGATGCACTTATTAGGGTAACCTTCCAAGTCCAGCAGCACCTCTATTTCTACAGTGCGGATACAAGAGACATCAGCCAATGGTGTCTGCACATAGTAGGGGCTCAATAAATGACTGCTGCACGAATAAATGAATGAATCCTAGTAGAGATTGGTGGTGCACGCCTGTAATCCCAGTCCTCCAATAGGCTGAGGCAGGAGGATAGCAAATTCCAGCCCAGCCTGGACAATTTACCGAAAACTTGTAAAATAAATGATGATGGTGATGATAAAAGGGCTGGAAAGGTAACTAAGTGGTACCGTAGGAAATAAAAGTTAGTGAATCTTATTTCAGTGGGTGAAAAGTGGCACGCCTTGGAACCGTTCTTTAAAAAAAAAAAAAAAAAACAGGGTCTCACTCTGTGGTCCAGGCGAGTCCTGAACTCAGGTCGGAGCCCAGGCTGGCCTTGGACTCACGGCAGTCCTTCTGTTTCGGCTGGGATTGCAGGCATGTGCCGCCAGGCCCAGTTTAATGTAGTGCTGGGGAGTCGAACTAGGGTATTTAGCGCCAGCTAGGCAAGTGCTTTAACCGCTGAACCACTCCTCCATCCTTCGGCATTCTTCTTGAGATGCTAAAGGGAGCGAGTCTCAGCCCTGCAGAGAAGCGCGGGAACCTGGGTTGCGGCCCCGCCTTAGCCTCCGGCCCCGCCCCTCTCCCCCACACCCTCCGCTCCCCGCCGCCCCACCCTCCGGTCGCGCCCTGCCTTCCAGCCCTGTGGCCGGCCCTACCTACGCTGGGGCTTCGGTTTCCAGGCGGGCCTCCTGAGGCCGCGCACAACATGGCGGCCCGGTGGCCCGAGGGAGGCGGCAGAGACAGATCCTAGCGTTACAGCACGGGGCTGGGGGCTGGAGCTGGGGCCCACTCAGGTAACGGGTAATCGGGGCTGCGCCCCCCGCCTCGTGGGGTGCAAAGCCCGCTCGCTGCCGCCCCCGGTCCCCACCTCCTCCCCAGCCCTGTCCCGGGGTGGAACCGAAGGTCAAGCTCCGCTGCCCCGCTTGCGCTCGCCCACGGGCCCATACAGTGCGTGGCTTGCTCGTTGACTTTCGCCACGGGTAGCTTCCATGGAGAAGATTAACATCCAGGCGGGAGAGACGGCCAAGGTCGGGGACAAGGATCTGCCGGGGAAAGACTGGCCGGAGCAGGACGGGACGCCCCCTCGCTCCTGGAGGCAGAAATGCGCTTCCTACGTGCTGGCCTTGCGGCCCTGGAGCTTCAGTGCCTCGCTCACCCCGGTGGCCTTGGGCAGCGCCCTGGCGTACAGATCCCAGGGAGTCCTGGATCCTAGGCTGTTGGTGGGTTGTGCCTTGGCTGTCCTGGCCGTGCACGGGGCCGGCAACTTGGTCAACACTTACTATGACTTTTCCAAAGGCATTGACCACAAAAAGAGTGATGACAGGACCCTGGTGGACCGAATCTTGGAGCCCCAGGATGTTGTTCGGTTTGGAGTCTTCCTGTACACTCTGGGCTGTGCCTGTGCTGCTTGCCTTTACTGCTTGTCCCCTCTGAAGCTGGAACACTTGGCCCTTATCTACTTCGGAGGCTTATCTGGCTCCTTTCTCTACACAGGAGGTAAGCAGTGGCTTGTTGCCCTGTGCTGCGGGTCTCAGCTGTACTGGAAACTTCTACTTTGCATAGGGAATTATGGCAATGCTAAAGATTCTTTTCTAAATTGGGTCACTTTACCTGAAATTCATGGGTGGGTAGTGGAGGTTTTTGAAAACAGTAAGTTTTGAAGAGACGAGCTTAGTTATTGGCATTGAGTAGGACTCAGATCTATGTATGGACAGGGGTGGGGCACGGCTCAGCAGCTGGAGTGCTTGTCTAGCAAGCATATGTGGTCCTGAGTTCCCTTCCCCAGCACCACATTAGCTAGCACACGGTGGCCCGCACCCATAATCCCAGGACTCAGGGCGCTGAGGCAGGAGGATTGCTGTGAGTCCAAGGCTACCCTGGGCTACATCGTGAGTTCAGGACCAGCCTGGACTACAGAGTGGGGGGAACCTGTCTCAGAAAAAAAAAAAATCTAAAGATTTAGCTTTCTTTTGTTGGTCATACTTTATAATGCCGCAGTTTCAGATTTTAGTGTAATTAAAACTAAAGAGTGTAAAACTATATTAACTTTGAGCCAGCTTTCTCCATTTACTCTTAGTGACTGTAGTCAGCCTCTTCACTTCAAATGCTGTCTAGTAAGTTGGCAACTCTCCAACTCCAGAATCTTGTCCAACTTCTTTTCTGGGAGGTGAAGGGAGGGGTGGGGGTGGAAACTGAGGCCTCGTGCATGCTGAGCCGCACCCCAGTCCCAATCCAGTTTCCCACTCAGTAACTTCTAGAGGTCTTGCAGAATGCGACTGAAATCACATTATCAAATTCCTCCCAAATGCCTCTTCTACACATAGCTTTGCCCGTTTTATTCAGTGGACTTTTAGGGGTAGTGGTGGAAGGGATGCTGGGGATCAAAAAGGCCTTGAGCATGCTAGGCAAGTACTCTACCCCTGGGCCACACCCCCACCTCCCTCAATGGCAACTTCATCCTTCTAGGTCTTCAGTCCCAAAGTCATGGACGCCCTCCTAGGCACTTCTCGTCACATCCAGCCGGTCAGCAAATCCTGCTTTCATTAAAACGATAGGCAGACAGGTATTTAGGCTCCCACCACATCTGTTTGGAATGCTCACCCCCGTGTGTCTGTCTGGTTCATTTTGTAACTTCCTTCATTCTGTGCTCAGGAGTCAGCTGCTCAGAGCTGGGGGTGTAGCTCAGCAGTTGAAGCACTTGCCCAGCGAGCACAAGGCCCTGGATTAATCCCCAACACCACAGGCCGGGTGTGGTGGTGCATGTCTGTGATCCCAGCATTTGGGAAGATGAGGCAGGAGGATTTCCATGTGTTCGAAGCCAGCCTGGGCTACATAGTGAGTTTAGGACCAGCCTGGGCTACAGAACA
This sequence comes from Ctenodactylus gundi, assembly GCA_004027205.1. NCBI lineage: Eukaryota > Metazoa > Chordata > Mammalia > Rodentia > Ctenodactylidae > Ctenodactylus > Ctenodactylus gundi. The sequence continues at coordinate 191,130 of PVKB01000545.1, read as the reverse complement.
AGATCCTCAAAAAAAAAAAAAAAAAAAAAAAAAAGTAAGGTGGCGTAAGGTGGCGCTTTCAGCCTTCCTTACAGATTACACACCCTCCCCCAGTTCCTCCACTCCTTGTACCCTCCCTCTTGTTCTCTGCTTTATTTTTTTTGCACAGTGTGTATTGCTGCCTCGTTTGGTCATGCCACTGAAGAAGCTTATTTAGCTAGCTGCTTTCCTGCGAGACTGTGAGCTCCATGTGGTTAGACTTTCTGTTCTCAGCCAAACCCCTGGTATGTAGTGCGTAGACTGTTCATCAAAGAAACAAGAAGATGTGGAAATGCATTGAGTAGTGCAGCGATATAGACAGATTAGTTTTCTTTTTGTTGTTGTTGGCTTTTTTTTTTTCTTTTTTTGAGGCAGGGTCTCTGTAGTCCAGAATGGTTCTGAACTTACTATGTAGCCCAGGCTGGCCTTGAATTCACAGCAATCCTCCTGCCTCAGCCTCTCAGTACTGGGATTACTGGCATGTGCTACCACGCCGGGTTTATGTGGTGCTGGGGAATCTTGATTCAGGTACTTAGTACTTGTTAGGCCAGCTCTTTAACTGCTGAGCTATTCTTCCAGCCCTTTTCAAAGACTGTTACTGATATATGATTGACAGTGAAACAAACAAGTCTTACTATTACAGCCTGCTGGCTCTGACAAATGGATATGGCTGTGTAACCCATTCTCCTGTCATGACGCAGAACATTGCTGTCACTCCCAAAAGCGTTTTGGATTCTTCCGTCAGTCCTACTTTCCCCACCCTGTTGTGATTGCCCAGAGGCAGCTATTGTTCTCCACCGCCCCCCTTTTCTCCCTCCCCCTTTTTTTTTTCGAGACAGAGTCTCACTCTGTAGTCCAGGCTAGTCCTGAACTTACTGTGTAGCCCAGTCTGGCCTCGAACTCATGGCAATCCTCCTGCCTCAGCCTCCCAAGTGTTGGGATTGCAGACAGGCACCAGCACACCTAGCTTCTCTTTGTGTGGTGCTGGGGGCTGAAGCCAGGGCCTTGTACAAGCTGGGCAAGTGCTCCAGCTACTGAGATAAGCCTCTGTCCTCCTGATTTCTTTCACATGAATTAGTTTTCCTGGGTCCAGAACATTGTAGAGATGGGGCCATTTGATATAAACTCTTTATGTCTTTTTATTTATTTGGTTCACTATGAACTCTCATGCCTGGCTTTTGCTCAGCATGATACACATTTTTTAATGTGAGGGGTGGTACTGGGAATCAAGCCCAGCCCTAAGCTACATCTCCAGCTCATGTTTTACTTTTTGATTGACCAACAAGGCCTTTGCATAGTAGCCCAAGCTGGGCTCAAACTTACAATTCTCCTGCCTCAACCTGCTGAACTACTGTGATTCCAACTCTGTGCCACTGGGCTCAGCTCAGCATGATTTTTGAAGCACATAATTTTTATAATTCTTATTTTGTTCATTATTTAATTTGGTCTCACTCTGTAGTCTAGACTGATCCAGGCTGGCCTTGAACAAACGGCAATCCTCCTGCCTCAGCCTCTCAGTGCTCGGATTATAGGCATGTGCCAGCACATCAGGCTTATGTAGTGCTGGGGAATCTAACCTGGCTTTTGTGGTGCTAAGAAATCGAACCCAGGGCCTTGAGCTAGCTAGGCAAGTACTTTAACTGCTTAGCTACATCCCTAGCCCCATATCAGATTATTATATGTATCTTCTTTTTATGTATGTAACTTTTTATTTTGCCAAATGGCATTTTGTTAATGTATATGCCACAGTTTACTGATATGTTCAGGGACCTTTGGATATTTTGGAGAAAACTTTTGTAAATGCCTAAAATGGAACTATCAGGGCATGTGGAAGTGGTTGTACAGTACCTGTGAATTCCAGTGGCTCCACCTCTTGTCAGCGTGTTGATGAGGACTGTCTTAACAGGTTCATTCCAACCACGGTGGAAGAGCGGCTAAGTGCTCAGCTGTGCTGGCTTCCGAGAAAATGGTGTTGGGAGGGTGGGAATGCCTGGAGGGAGACCTACCTCCCTTTGAGCCACATTTCTCAATCTGGTGGAGCGCACAGCCTCAGGCCATTATCAGTCATGCAGGCCACTGCTCTCTCGCCAAGCCAAAAGCTCCATCTGTTATTTTATCCTGTCAAGAAGGTTACCAGACCTTTCTCATTCCTTGAGTGAGTCTGTGGTCGGCGCTCATGTAGAACCTATTTGATTAAGGTGGGGACACAGTTTCTGCTCCACTTCATGGGAGTTTTTATTTTTTATTTTTGCCTGGAAGTCCGAGGAGATGTTCTTGGAGAACCCATCCAGAGGCCAAAGCTGTCAGCTGTTGCATTTTCTTCTGCAACCATAGCTCAGTCTGCCTGGGGAGCTAAGGAAGTAAGCGAGAGAAGAGCAGGCAGCTGGGGGGCACTGCTGGGCCTGGCTGGGAGTCCTGCTGGCGCCCTCACTGAGCAAGAGGCCCCGAATGTGAGACACTGGACAACCGTGTGACCAGCTCAGTGCTAGAGCTGGTGGGGTTTTTATTTTTACTTTTTGAAGAAAGGAACTCCTCCTGGGGAATGTATCCTCGGACTGCTGAGTTATTTGGGAGGACGTGGCTTGAGCATAGAGCCAACTCGTTGGTGTTTTCGGAACATCAGGGGCCATGCCTGTGTTGCCCTTTCTGGGGGACACGTCTTCTAACGATTGAGTGGATCTAACACCCATGTAACCCCAGCTGCTACCCTGAAGGTAACCTGGACTGAATCTTTGTCCTTGGCCGGCACCACTTGATTCTCTGCAAACCACTGCCTCTCGGCATGTGTACGCTGATTAAGATACAGTCCAAGCCGGGTGTGGTGGCGCACACGTGTAATCCCAGCACTTGAGAGGCTGAGGCAGAAAGAATGCCCTGAGTTCAGGGACAATCTGGGCCACATCGTGAACTCAGACTCAGCCTGGAATACAGAGGGAGACCCTGTCTCACAACAAGCAAACATAAAGATGTAATCAAACCAGGCTCAGTGGTGCAGGCCTATAGGCCCAACACCCTAGTGTGAGCCCAGCTTGAGTAACTTAGAACCTGACTCAAAATTGAAAATAAAAATGTCTGGGGGTGTAGCTATGAAGGCCCTGGGCTTGATCCCCAGTACCAGGAAGAGAGGGGAAAAAGATGCAGTGCATCACCTGAAAGTTTTGTTTTCTGACACTGAGGCCACACCTCATGGCTCGGGTAGACCCTGGTCTCTATGGCAGCCTCGGGGTGGATCCCTTCTGCCAGTGGGCCCCTCTTACCTGTTCATCATAGCGTCACCTGTTTCAGTCCAAGTTGGAGACTTTTTCCTACGTCCTGCCATTCATCCCAAGTTCCAAGTGCTTGTTACTGTGGCCGTATGTTTAATTCAGCCCTTGTGTCAGGTGCTGGGGAGTGAGCTGGGATCTTTGTACAAGCCTGACACAAGGCCCCGCCCTCACGGAACTAACAGTTGAGTGGGAAACACAATACATGAAATTAGAAGTATGATAAATGACAATTGAAAGTGGAAATCAGGGTCCCCTGGGGCACACTGCAAGGGGACCAGATGTAATTTGGGGGGTATAAACTCTTAAGGGGTGAGTAGGAATTTGCCAGGCAAAAGAAGCAAGCATCTGCAGGCCCTGAGGAACTGAAAAAAGTTGCGAGGAGAGTGCAGGGCCGACCTGAGGTGAGGTGCTCGGTGTCCTGGGATGGTTTTTCTGAGGATGCCTTGTGAGGGTTTCAGGTTGAGGGGTGGGGCATGGGAAAGGCAGAATGGTCAGGTTTGTGTTTCTAAAGGGTCACCAGACTGATGAGATTAGGGGTGAGAAGGGGAGGTTGTTAAGGTTGGAAGCCAGTTAGGAGGAGGTCAGTCTTCTAGGCACATAGTAACCCTGACTTGGGGACTTGGGAATGGAGTGATGAGATGGAGTGTGGCGTTGGCAAAGGAGAGGGACAGGCAGGTGTGAAAGAAGTGGGTAGTTGTTTGTTTATTTATTTATTTAGGCAGGATCTCACTCTGGTCCTGAACTCACTATATAGTCCAGGATAGCCGTGGATTTGGCAGTCCTTCTGCCTCAGTCTCCTAAGTGCTAGGGTTACAGACATGCACCACCACACCCAGCTTTATGTGGTGCTAGGGACTTGACCTCAGGCCCTTGTGCTTGCAAGGCCAGGCTTTAACTGCAGTGCCATTCCTCCAGCTCCAGTAGTGGATTAGCTACTTATTATTTACTTACTTATGGTACTTGGGATTGAACCCAAGTCTTTCACACTGCTTGACGTCCCCAGTCATTTTTTAGTTTTGATTTTTTTTTTTTTTTTTTTGACACAGGGTCTGACTTTGCAGTCCAGGCTGGTTTTGAACTCACTACAGAGCCCAGGCTGGCCTTGAACACACCAAGTGCTGGGATTATAGGCGTATGCCAGCCCACCCAGCTTGTATGGTGCAAGCAAAAATAAGGAATTGAGCCCAGGGCCATGAGCTTGCTAGACAAGCTTTAACCTCTGAGCTATTCCTCTAGTCCCTAGTTTTGATTTTAAAATAGGGTCTTGCTACATTGCTAAGTTATTTAGGTTGGATTTGAACTTGTCCTCTTGCCTCATTTTCCCAGGGTACTGTGAATGCAGGTCTGTACCCCTGGGCCTGGCAGTGGGCTGTGTAGGTGGAATTTGAAGAAGGGTAGCTGGACCAAGAGCCATAGTTAAGAACTGATTTCATTTTAACCTCATGGGAACCAGAGAGGAGAAGCTACATGATAACTTTGCTGACTTTGCTATGTGTATTTTACTCAGTACTTGGTGAAATTTACTTTATGTGGACACTGAGGGATCTTGAAATGTCCCTGTGGTTTACTGGGGCTTTTCCAAACCCCAGAAGAAGCCTCCAGAGATCAGAATGGACTGGGTGGCCATTCTGTGGGAGACTCTCTAACAGTGCCTTGCAGGGGTTGGAGAAGGGTGAAAGAAACCCAAGAACTGGTTGTAAGACCTTTGCCCCTTCACGGCTCTTCCATTGATCTGTGTGTACTGGGAGCCAGTGCCCTTTGCTACAGAACTTTGTTTTGGGGTCACAGTCAGAGGGCACATGTGGACAGGAAACAAGCAGTTGGACTTGGAAACCTAACTGGGTGTTCTGCCTGTACCTGTCACTGGAGATGAAACGCAGTTTTGTTCTGAGGGAAACACCATCTCTCTGGGTTTTCTGGCTGCAGGAATTGGATTCAAGTATGTGGCTCTGGGAGACCTCATCATCCTCATCACTTTTGGGCCCTTGGCTGTGATGTTCGCCTACGCCGTGCAGGTGGGGTCCCTGGCGGTCTTCCCTCTGGTCTACGCCATCCCCCTGGCACTCAGCACCGAGGCCATTCTCCATTCCAACAACACTAGGGACATTGAGTCCGACCGGGAGGCTGGCATTGTCACACTGGCCATCCTCATTGGTCCCACCTTCTCGTACGTGCTCTACACCACGCTGCTCTTCCTGCCCTACCTGATCTTCAGCTTCCTGGCCACGCACTGCAGCATCAGCCTGGCGTTGCCCCTGCTCACCATTCCCATGGCCTTCTCCCTCGAGAGGCAGTTCCGCAGCCAAACTTTCCACAAGCTGCCCCAGAGGACAGCGAAGCTTAACCTCCTGCTGGGGCTCTTCTACGTCTTTGGCATCATCTTGGCCCCTCCGGGCAGTCTGCCCAAACTCTGAGGGAATCAGCAGCTCCCTTCCAACAGCAAGCCCCTCTTGCTGAGGATGTACTGTGGCCAGAGTCCCCAAGAAAGGAATGCGGGTACCAAGTATTGGTTGTGAATCCGACCTTTTTATATTATTAATTGTGTTCTTAAAGATAATCTTCTGGGTTCCCCCCTCCCCCTCTGTGTTACAGGGAATCTTGATAGTGCTCTGGTATTAGAAGGTGAATTGGACACATGGTCCTTGTTTTATTTATAATTTCCACTAGAGGGTGTCGTTAGGTCACTTTTTAATGGAGTGATCCAAGTTCCTCCATGTGCAGAGGTCTTAAGCCTCGGTGAAGGAACTGCTGGGCTGCCCTCCCGTCCTGCAGGAGCCATAGTAGTGAGGCTCAGTGTCACCCTGTGCTCTTGGCCATGTAGGAAATGGTAGTAACTGGTTCCCGGC